>OY735230.1:0-30000 GCA_963457665.1 Thysanoteuthis rhombus
CAAAAATGGTCTTTTGAATGTCATTTTTACCTATCGATTTTATGGCTTTTTCTGGCGTAGTTTGACGTGCTGATTGCAACGGTACCATTGGATCGGGTGGATTTGATGTATTTTTCGACTCAGCCCAATTTGATGGAAAAAGCCGCTATTGGTCGAGAAGGCACTTCCATAAGGGAGCCATCAAAAATGGTCTTTTGAATGTCATTTTTACCTATCGATTTTATGGCTTTTTCTGGCGTAGTTTGACGTGCTGATTGCAACGGTACCATTGGATCGGGTGGATTTGATGTATTTTTCGACTCAGCCCAATTTGATGGAAAAAGCCGCTATTGGTCGAGAAGGCACTTCCATAAGGGAGCCATCAAAAATGGTCTTTTGAATGTCATTTTTACCTATCAATTTTATGGCTTTTTCTGGCGTAGTTTGACGTGCTGATTGCAACGGTACCATTGGATCGGGTGGATTTGATGTATTTTTCAACTCAGCCCAAATTGATGGAAAAAGCCGCTATTGGTCGAGAAGGCACTTCCATAAGGGAGCCATCAAAAATGGTCTTTTGAATGTCATTTTTACCTATCAATTTTATGGCTTTTTCTGGCGTAGTTTGACGTGCTGATTGCAACGGTACCATTGGATCGGGTGGATTTGATGTATTTTTCGACTCAGCCCAATTTGATGGAAAAAGCCGCTATTGGTCGAAAATGCATTTCTACTGCACACATCAGTAAGCTGTCAAAAATGGTCTTTTGAAAGTCATTTTTACCAATCGATTTTAAGGCTTTTTCTGGCGTAGTTTGACGTGCTGATTGCAACGGTACCATTGGATCGGGTGGATTTGATGTATTTTCCGACTCAGCCCAATTTGATGGAAAAAGCCGCTATTGGTCGAGAAGGCACTTCCATAAGGGAGCCATCAAAAATGGTCTTTTGAATGTCATTTTTACCTATCGATTTTATGGCTTTTTCTGGCGTAGTTTGACGTGCTGATTGCAACGGTACCATTGGATCGGGTGGATTTGATGTATTTTTCGACTCAGCCCAATTTGATGGAAAAAGCCGCTATTTGTCGAGAAGGCACTTCCATAAGGGAGCCATCAAAAATGGTCTTTTGAATGTCATTTTTACCTATCAATTTTATGGCTTTTTCTGGCGTAGTTTGACGTGCTGATTGCAACGGTACCATTGGATCGGGTGGATTTGATGTATTTTTCGACTCAGCCCAATTTGATGGAAAAAGCCGCTATTGGTCGAGAAGGCACTTCCATAAGGGAGCCATCAAAAATGGTCTTTTGAATGTCATTTTTACCTATCGATTTTATGGCTTTTTCTGGCGTAGTTTGACGTGCTGATTGCAACGGTACCATTGGATCGGGTGGATTTGATGTATTTTTCGACTCAGCCCAATTTGATGGAAAAAGCCGCTATTGGTCGAGAAGGCACTTCCATAAGGGAGCCGTCAAAAATGGTCTTTTGAAAGTCATTTTTACCAATCGATTTTAAGGCTTTTTCTGGCGTAGTTTGACGTGCTGATTGCAACGGTACCATTGGATCGGGTGGATTTGATGTATTTTTCGACTCAGCCCAATTTGATGGAAAAAGCCGCTATTGGTCGAGAAGGCACTTCCATAAGGGAGCCATCAAAAATGGTCTTTTGAATGTCATTTTTACCTATCGATTTTATGGCTTTTTCTGGCGTAGTTTGACGTGCTGATTGCAACGGTACCATTGGATCGGGTGGATTTGATGTATTTTTCGACTCAGCCCAATTTGATGGAAAAAGTCAATATTAACCAAAAATGCATTTCTACTGCACACATCAGTAAGCTGTCAAAAATGGTCTTTTGAAAGTCATTTTTACCAATCGATTTTAAGGCTTTTTCTGGCGTAGTTTGACGTGCTGATTGCAACGGTACCATTGGATCGGGTGGATTTGATGTATTTTCCGACTCAGCCCAATTTGATGGAAAAAGCCGCTATTGGTCGAGAAGGCACTTCCATAAGGGAGCCATCAAAAATGGTCTTTTGAATGTCATTTTTACCTATCGATTTTATGGCTTTTTCTGGCGTAGTTTGACGTGCTGATTGCAACGGTACCATTGGATCGGGTGGATTTGATGTATTTTTCGACTCAGCCCAATTTGATGGAAAAAGCCGCTATTTGTCGAGAAGGCACTTCCATAAGGGAACCATCAAAAATGGTCTTTTGAATGTCATTTTTACCTATCAATTTTATGGCTTTTTCTGGCGTAGTTTGACGTGCTGATTGCAACGGTACCATTGGATCGGGTGGATTTGATGTATTTTTCGACTCAGCCCAATTTGATGGAAAAAGCCGCTATTGGTCGAGAAGGCACTTCCATAAGGGAGCCATCAAAAATGGTCTTTTGAATGTCATTTTTACCTATCGATTTTATGGCTTTTTCTGGCGTAGTTTGACGTGCTGATTGCAACGGTACCATTGGATCGGGTGGATTTGATGTATTTTTCGACTCAGCCCAATTTGATGGAAAAAGTCAATATTAACCGAAAATGCATTTCTACTGCACACATCAGTAAGCTGTCAAAAATGGTCTTTTGAAAGTCATTTTTACCAATCGATTTTAAGGCTTTTTCTGGCGTAGTTTGACGTGCTGATTGCAACGGTTCCATTGGATCGGGTGGATTTGATGTATATTCCGACTCAGCCCAATTTGATGGAAAAAGCCGCTATTGGTCGAGAAGGCACTTCCATAAGGGAGCCATCAAAAATGGTCTTTTGAATGTCATTTTTACCTATCGATTTTATGGCTTTTTCTGGCGTAGTTTGACGTGCTGATTGCAACGGTACCATTGGATCGGGTGGATTTGATGTATTTTTCGACTCAGCCCAATTTGATGGAAAAAGCCGCTATTGGTCGAGAAGGCACTTCCATAAGGGAGCCATCAAAAATGGTCTTTTGAATGTCATTTTTACCTATCGATTTTATGGCTTTTTCTGGCGTAGTTTGACGTGCTGATTGCAACGGTACCATTGGATCGGGTGGATTTGATGTATTTTTCGACTCAGCCCAATTTGATGGAAAAAGCCGCTATTGGTCGAAAATGCATTTCTACTGCACACATCAGTAAGCTGTCAAAAATGGTCTTTTGAAAGTCATTTTTACCAATCGATTTTAAGGCTTTTTCTGGCGTAGTTTGACGTGCTGATTGCAACGGTACCATTGGATCGGGTGGATTTGATGTATTTTCCGACTCAGCCCAATTTGATGGAAAAAGCCGCTATTGGTCGAGAAGGCACTTCCATAAGGGAGCCATCAAAAATGGTCTTTTGAATGTCATTTTTACCTATCGATTTTATGGCTTTTTCTGGCGTAGTTTGACGTGCTGATTGCAACGGTACCATTGGATCGGGTGGATTTGATGTATTTTTCGACTCAGCCCAATTTGATGGAAAAAGCCGCTATTTGTCGAGAAGGCACTTCCATAAGGGAGCCATCAAAAATGGTCTTTTGAATGTCATTTTTACCTATCAATTTTATGGCTTTTTCTGGCGTAGTTTGACGTGCTGATTGCAACGGTACCATTGGATCGGGTGGATTTGATGTATTTTTCGACTCAGCCCAATTTGATGGGAAAAGCCGCTATTGGTCGAGAAGGCACTTCCATAAGGGAGCCATCAAAAATGGTCTTTTGAATGTCATTTTTACCTATCGATTTTATGGCTTTTTCTGGCGTAGTTTGACGTGCTGATTGCAACGGTACCATTGGATCGGGTGGATTTGATGTATTTTTCGACTCAGCCCAATTTGATGGAAAAAGCCGCTATTGGTCGAGAAGGCACTTCCATAAGGGAGCCATCAAAAATGGTCTTTTGAATGTCATTTTTACCTATCAATTTTATGGCTTTTTCTGGCGTAGTTTGACGTGCTGATTGCAACGGTACCATTGGATCGGGTGGATTTGATGTATTTTTCGACTCAGCCCAATTTGATGGAAAAAGCCGCTATTGGTCGAGAAGGCACTTCCATAAGGGAGCCATCAAAAATGGTCTTTTGAATGTCATTTTTACCTATCGATTTTATGGCTTTTTCTGGCGTAGTTTGACGTGCTGATTGCAACGGTACCATTGGATCGGGTGGATTTGATGTATTTTTCGACTCAGCCCAATTTGATGGAAAAAGTCAATATTAACCAAAAATGCATTTCTACTGCACACATCAGTAAGCTGTCAAAAATGGTCTTTTGAAAGTCATTTTTACCAATCGATTTTAAGGCTTTTTCTGGCGTAGTTTGACGTGCTGATTGCAACGGTACCATTGGATCGGGTGGATTTGATGTATTTTCCGACTCAGCCCAATTTGATGGAAAAAGCCGCTATTGGTCGAGAAGGCACTTCCATAAGGGAGCCATCAAAAATGGTCTTTTGAATGTCATTTTTACCTATCGATTTTATGGCTTTTTCTGGCGTAGTTTGACGTGCTGATTGCAACGGTACCATTGGATCGGGTGGATTTGATGTATTTTTCGACTCAGCCCAATTTGATGGAAAAAGCCGCTATTTGTCGAGAAGGCACTTCCATAAGGGAGCCATCAAAAATGGTCTTTTGAATGTCATTTTTACCTATCAATTTTATGGCTTTTTCTGGCGTAGTTTGACGTGCTGATTGCAACGGTACCATTGGATCGGGTGGATTTGATGTATTTTTCGACTCAGCCCAATTTGATGGAAAAAGCCGCTATTGGTCGAGAAGGCACTTCCATAAGGGAGCCATCAAAAATGGTCTTTTGAATGTCATTTTTACCTATCGATTTTATGGCTTTTTCTGGCGTAGTTTGACGTGCTGATTGCAACGGTACCATTGGATCGGGTGGATTTGATGTATTTTTCGACTCAGCCCAATTTGATGGAAAAAGTCAATATTAACCGAAAATGCATTTCTACTGCACACATCAGTAAGCTGTCAAAAATGGTCTTTTGAAAGTCATTTTTACCAATCGATTTTAAGGCTTTTTCTGGCGTAGTTTGACGTGCTGATTGCAACGGTTCCATTGGATCGGGTGGATTTGATGTATATTCCGACTCAGCCCAATTTGATGGAAAAAGCCGCTATTGGTCGAGAAGGCACTTCCATAAGGGAGCCATCAAAAATGGTCTTTTGAATGTCATTTTTACCTATCGATTTTATGGCTTTTTCTGGCGTAGTTTGACGTGCTGATTGCAACGGTACCATTGGATCGGGTGGATTTGATGTATTTTTCGACTCAGCCCAATTTGATGGAAAAAGCCGCTATTGGTCGAGAAGGCACTTCCATAAGGGAGCCATCAAAAATGGTCTTTTGAATGTCATTTTTACCTATCGATTTTATGGCTTTTTCTGGCGTAGTTTGACGTGCTGATTGCAACGGTACCATTGGATCGGGTGGATTTGATGTATTTTTCGACTCAGCCCAATTTGATGGAAAAAGCCGCTATTGGTCGAGAAGGCACTTCCATAAGGGAGCCATCAAAAATGGTCTTTTGAATGTCATTTTTACCTATCGATTTTATGGCTTTTTCTGGCGTAGTTTGACGTGCTGATTGCAACGGTACCATTGGATCGGGTGGATTTGATGTATTTTTCGACTCAGCCCAATTTGATGGAAAAAGCCGCTATTGGTCGAGAAGGCACTTCCATAAGGGAGCCATCAAAAATGAGCTTTTGAATGTCATTTTTACCTATCGATTTTATGGCTTTTTCTGGCGTAGTTTGACGTGCTGATTGCAACGGTACCATTGGATCGGGTGGATTTGATGTATTTTTCGACTCAGCCCAATTTGATGGAAAAAGCCGCTATTGGTCGAGAAGGCACTTCCATAAGGGAGCCATCAAAAATGGTCTTTTGAATGTCATTTTTACCTATCGATTTTATGGCTTTTTCTGGCGTAGTTTGACGTGCTGATTGCAACGGTACCATTGGATCGGGTGGATTTGATGTATTTTTCGACTCAGCCCAATTTGATGGAAAAAGCCGCTATTGGTCGAGAAGGCACTTCCATAAGGGAGCCATCAAAAATGGTCTTTTGAATGTCATTTTTACCTATCGATTTTATGGCTTTTTCTGGCGTAGTTTGACGTGCTGATTGCAACGGTACCATTGGATCGGGTGGATTTGATGTATTTTTCGACTCAGCCCAATTTGATGGAAAAAGCCGCTATTGGTCGAGAAGGCACTTCCATAAGGGAGCCATCAAAAATGGTCTTTTGAATGTCATTTTTACCTATCGATTTTATGGCTTTTTCTGGCGTAGTTTGACGTGCTGATTGCAACGGTACCATTGGATCGGGTGGATTTGATGTATTTTTCGACTCAGCCCAATTTGATGGAAAAAGCCGCTATTGGTCGAGAAGGCACTTCCATAAGGGAGCCATCAAAAATGGACTTTTGAATGTCATTTTTACCTATCGATTTTATGGCTTTTTCTGGCGTAGTTTGACGTGCTGATTGCAACGGTACCATTGGATCGGGTGGATTTGATGTATTTTTCGACTCAGCCCAATTTGATGGAAAAAGCTGCTATTGGTCGAGAAGGCACTTCCATAAGGGAGCCATCAAAAATGGTCTTTCGAATGTCATTTTTACCTATCGATTTTATGGCTTTTTCTGGCGTAGTTTGACGTGCTGATTGCAACGGTACCATTGGATCGGGTGGATTTGATGTATTTTTCGACTCAGCCCAATTTGATGGAAAAAGCCGCTATTGGTCGAAAAGGCACTTCCATAAGGGAGCCATCAAAAATGGTCTTTTGAATGTCATTTTTACCTATCGATTTTATGGCTTTTTCTGGCGTAGTTTGACGTGCTGATTGCAACGGTACCATTGGATCGGGTGGATTTGATGTATTTTTCGACTCAGCCCAATTTGATGGAAAAAGCCGCTATTGGTCGAGAAGGCACTTCCATAAGGGAGCCATCAAAAATGGTCTTTTGAATGTCATTTTTACCTATCGATTTTATGGCTTTTTCTGGCGTAGTTTGACGTGCTGATTGCAACGGTACCATTGGATCGGGTGGATTTGATGTATTTTTCGACTCAGCCCAATTTGATGGAAAAAGCCGCTATTGGTCGAGAAGGCACTTCCATAAGGGAGCCATCAAAAATGGTCTTTTGAATGTCATTTTTACCTATCGATTTTATGGCTTTTTCTGGCGTAGTTTGACGTGCTGATTGCAACGGTACCATTGGATCGGGTGGATTTGATGTATTTTTCGACTCAGCCCAATTTGATGGAAAAAGCCGCTATTGGTCGAGAAGGCACTTCCATAAGGGAGCCATCAAAATGAGCTTTTGAATGTCATTTTTACCTATCGATTTTATGGCTTTTTCTGGCGTAGTTTGACGTGCTGATTGCAACGGTACCATTGGATCGGGTGGATTTGATGTATTTTTCGACTCAGACCAATTTGATGGAAAAAGCCGCTATTGGTCGAGAAGGCACTTCCATAAGGGAGCCATCAAAAATGGTCTTTTGAATGTCATTTTTACCTATCGATTTTATGGCTTTTTCTGGCGTAGTTTGACGTGCTGATTGCAACGGTACCATTGGATCGGGTGGATTTGATGTATTTTTCGACTCAGCCCAATTTGATGGAAAAAGCCGCTATTGGTCGAGAAGGCACTTCCATAAGGGAGCCATCAAAAATGGTCTTTTGAATGTCATTTTTACCTATCGATTTTATGGCTTTTTCTGGCGTAGTTTGACGTGCTGATTGCAACGGTACCATTAGATCGGGTGGATTTGATGTATTTTTCGACTCAGCCCAATTTGATGGAAAAAGCCGCTATTGGTCGAGAAGGCACTTCCATAAGGGAGCCATCAAAAATGGTCTTTTGAATGTCATTTTTACCTATCGATTTTATGGCTTTTTCTGGCGTAGTTTGACGTGCTGATTGCAACGGTACCATTGGATCGGGTGGATTTGATGTATTTTTCGACTCAGCCCAATTTGATGGAAAAAGCCGCTATTGGTCGAGAAGGCACTTCCATAAGGGAGCCATCAAAAATGGACTTTTGAATGTCATTTTTACCTATCGATTTTATGGCTTTTTCTGGCGTAGTTTGACGTGCTGATTGCAACGGTACCATTGGATCGGGTGGATTTGATGTATTTTTCGACTCAGCCCAATTTGATGGAAAAAGCCGCTATTGGTCGAGAAGGCACTTCCATAAGGGAGCCATCAAAAATGGTCTTTCGAATGTCATTTTTACCTATCGATTTTATGGCTTTTTCTGGCGTAGTTTGACGTGCTGATTGCAACGGTACCATTGGATCGGGTGGATTTGATGTATTTTTCGACTCAGCCCAATTTGATGGAAAAAGCCGCTATTGGTCGAAAAGGCACTTCCATAAGGGAGCCATCAAAAATGGTCTTTTGAATGTCATTTTTACCTATCGATTTTATGGCTTTTTCTGGCGTAGTTTGACGTGCTGATTGCAACGGTACCATTGGATCGGGTGGATTTGATGTATTTTTCGACTCAGCCCAATTTGATGGAAAAAGCCGCTATTGGTCGAGAAGGCACTTCCATAAGGGAGCCATCAAAAATGGTCTTTTGAATGTCATTTTTACCTATCGATTTTATGGCTTTTTCTGGCGTAGTTTGACGTGCTGATTGCAACGGTACCATTGGATCGGGTGGATTTGATGTATTTTTCGACTCAGCCCAATTTGATGGAAAAAGCCGCTATTGGTCGAGAAGGCACTTCCATAAGGGAGCCATCAAAAATGGTCTTTTGAATGTCATTTTTACCTATCGATTTTATGGCTTTTTCTGGCGTAGTTTGACGTGCTGATTGCAACGGTACCATTGGATCGGGTGGATTTGATGTATTTTTCGACTCAGCCCAATTTGATGGAAAAAGCCGCTATTGGTCGAGAAGGCACTTCCATAAGGGAGCCATCAAAAATGGTCTTTTGAATGTCATTTTTACCTATCGATTTTATGGCTTTTTCTGGCGTAGTTTGACGTGCTGATTGCAACGGTACCATTGGATCGGGTGGATTTGATGTATTTTTCGACTCAGCCCAATTTGATGGAAAAAGCCGCTATTGGTCGAGAAGGCACTTCCATAAGGGAGCCATCAAAAATGGTCTTTTGAATGTCATTTTTACCTATCGATTTTATGGCTTTTTCTGGCGTAGTTTGACGTGCTGATTGCAACGGTACCATTGGATCGGGTGGATTTGATGTATTTTTCGACTCAGCCCAATTTGATGGAAAAAGCCGCTATTGGTCGAGAAGGCACTTCCATAAGGGAGCCATCAAAAATGGTCTTTTGAATGTCATTTTTACCTATCGATTTTATGGCTTTTTCTGGCGTAGTTTGACGTGCTGATTGCAACGGTACCATTGGATCGGGTGGATTTGATGTATTTTTCGACTCAGCCCAATTTGATGGAAAAAGCCGCTATTGGTCGAGAAGGCACTTCCATAAGGGAGCCATCAAAAATGGTCTTTTGAATGTCATTTTTACCTATCGATTTTATGGCTTTTTCTGGCGTAGTTTGACGTGCTGATTGCAACGGTACCATTGGATCGGGTGGATTTGATGTATTTTTCGACTCAGCCCAATTTGATGGAAAAAGCCGCTATTGGTCGAGAAGGCACTTCCATAAGGGAGCCATCAAAAATGGTCTTTTGAATGTCATTTTTACCTATCGATTTTATGGCTTTTTCTGGCGTAGTTTGACGTGCTGATTGCAACGGTACCATTGGATCGGGTGGATTTGATGTATTTTTCGACTCAGCCCAATTTGATGGAAAAAGCCGCTATTGGTCGAGAAGGCACTTCCATAAGGGAGCCATCAAAAATGGTCTTTTGAATGTCATTTTTACCTATCGATTTTATGGCTTTTTCTGGCGTAGTTTGACGTGCTGATTGCAACGGGGTACCATTGGATCGGGTGGATTTGATGTATTTTTCGACTCAGCCCAATTTGATGGAAAAAGCCGCTATTGGTCGAGAAGGCACTTCCATAAGGGAGCCATCAAAAATGGTCTTTTGAATGTCATTTTTACCTATCGATTTTATGGCTTTTTCTGGCGTAGTTTGACGTGCTGATTGCAACGGTACCATTGGATCGGGTGGATTTGATGTATTTTTCGACTCAGCCCAATTTGATGGAAAAAGCCGCTATTGGTCGAGAAGGCACTTCCATAAGGGAGCCATCAAAAATGGTCTTTTGAATGTCATTTTTACCTATCGATTTTATGGCTTTTTCTGGCGTAGTTTGACGTGCTGATTGCAACGGTACCATTGGATCGGGTGGATTTGATGTATTTTTCGACTCAGCCCAATTTGATGGAAAAAGCCGCTATTGGTCGAGAAGGCACTTCCATAAGGGAGCCATCAAAAATGGTCTTTTGAATGTCATTTTTACCTATCGATTTTATGGCTTTTTCTGGCGTAGTTTGACGTGCTGATTGCAACGGTACCATTGGATCGGGTGGATTTGATGTATTTTTCGACTCAGCCCAATTTGATGGAAAAAGCCGCTATTGGTCGAGAAGGCACTTCCATAAGGGAGCCATCAAAAATGGTCTTTTGAATGTCATTTTTACCTATCGATTTTTGGCTTTTTCTGGCGTAGTTTGACGTGCTGATTGCAACGGTACCATTGGATCGGGTGGATTTGATGTATTTTTCGACTCAGCCCAATTTGATGGAAAAAGCCGCTATTGGTCGAGAAGGCACTTCCATAAGGGAGCCATCAAAAATGGTCTTTTGAATGTCATTTTTACCTATCGATTTTATGGCTTTTTCTGGCGTAGTTTGACGTGCTGATTGCAACGGTACCATTAGGATCGGGTGGATTTGATGTATTTTTCGACTCAGCCCAATTTGATGGAAAAAGCCGCTATTGGTCGAGAAGGCACTTCCATAAGGGAGCCATCAAAAATGGTCTTTGAATGTCATTTTTACCTATCGATTTTATGGCTTTTTCTGGCGTAGTTTGACGTGCTGATTGCAACGGTACCATTGGATCGGGTGGATTTGATGTATTTTTCGACTCAGCCCAATTTGATGGAAAAAGCCGCTATTGGTCGAGAAGGCACTTCCATAAGGGAGCCATCAAAAATGGTCTTTTGAATGTCATTTTTACCTATCGATTTTATGGCTTTTTCTGGCGTAGTTTGACGTGCTGATTGCAACGGTACCATTGGATCGGGTGGATTTGATGTATTTTTCGACTCAGCCCAATTTGATGGAAAAAGCCGCTATTGGTCGAGAAGGCACTTCCATAAGGGAGCCATCAAAAATGGTCTTTTGAATGTCATTTTTACCTATCGATTTTATGGCTTTTTCTGGCGTAGTTTGACGTGCTGATTGCAACGGTACCATTGGATCGGGTGGATTTGATGTATTTTTCGACTCAGCCCAATTTGATGGAAAAAGCCGCTTTGGTCGAAAAGGCACTTCCATAAGGGAGCCATCAAAAATGGTCTTTTGAATGTCATTTTTACCTATCGATTTTATGGCTTTTTCTGGCGTAGTTTGACGTGCTGATTGCAACGGTACCATTGGATCGGGTGGATTTGATGTATTTTTCGACTCAGCCCAATTTGATGGAAAAAGCCGCTATTGGTCGAGAAGGCACTTCCATAAGGGAGCCATCAAAAATGGTCTTTTGAATGTCATTTTTACCTATCGATTTTATGGCTTTTTCTGGCGTAGTTTGACGTGCTGATTGCAACGGTACCATTGGATCGGGTGGATTTGATGTATTTTTCGACTCAGCCCAATTTGATGGAAAAAGCCGCTATTGGTCGAGAAGGCACTTCCATAAGGGAGCCATCAAAAATGGTCTTTTGAATGTCATTTTTACCTATCGATTTTATGGCTTTTTCTGGCGTAGTTTGACGTGCTGATTGCAACGGTACCATTGGATCGGGTGGATTTGATGTATTTTTCGACTCAGCCCAATTTGATGGAAAAAGCCGCTATTGGTCGAGAAGGCACTTCCATAAGGGAGCCATCAAAAATGGTCTTTTGAATGTCATTTTTACCTATCGATTTTATGGCTTTTTCTGGCGTAGTTTGACGTGCTGATTGCAACGGTACCATTGGATCGGGTGGATTTGATGTATTTTTCGACTCAGCCCAATTTGATGGAAAAAGCCGCTATTGGTCGAGAAGGCACTTCCATAAGGGAGCCATCAAAAATGGACTTTTGAATGTCATTTTTACCTATCGATTTTATGGCTTTTTCTGGCGTAGTTTGACGTGCTGATTGCAACGGTACCATTGGATCGGGTGGATTTGATGTATTTTTCGACTCAGCCCAATTTGATGGAAAAAGCTGCTATTGGTCGAGAAGGCACTTCCATAAGGGAGCCATCAAAAATGGTCTTTCGAATGTCATTTTTACCTATCGATTTTATGGCTTTTTCTGGCGTAGTTTGACGTGCTGATTGCAACGGTACCATTGGATCGGGTGGATTTGATGTATTTTTCGACTCAGCCCAATTTGATGGAAAAAGCCGCTATTGGTCGAGAAGGCACTTCCATAAGGGAGCCATCAAAAATGGTCTTTTGAATGTCATTTTTACCTATCGATTTTATGGCTTTTTCTGGCGTAGTTTGACGTGCTGATTGCAACGGTACCATTGGATCGGGTGGATTTGATGTATTTTTCGACTCAGCCCAATTTGATGGAAAAAGCCGCTATTGGTCGAGAAGGCACTTCCATAAGGGAGCCATCAAAAATGGTCTTTCGAATGTCATTTTTACCTATCGATTTTATGGCATTTTCTAGCGTAGTTTGACGTGCTGATTGCAACGGTACCATTGGATCGGATGGATTTGATGTATTTTTCGACTCAGCCCAATTTGATGGAAAAAGCCGCTATTTGTCGAGAAGGCACTTCCATAAGGGAGCCATCAAAAATGGTCTTTTGAATGTCATTTTTATCTATCGATTTTATGGCTTTTTCTGGCGTAGTTTGACGTGCTGATTGCAACGGTACCATTGGATCGGGTGGATTTGATGTATTTTTCGACTCAGACCAATTTGATGGAAAAAGCCGCTATTGGTCGAGAAGGCACTTCCATAAGGGAGCCATCAAAAATGGTCTTTTGAATGTCATTTTTACCTATCGATTTTATGGCTTTTTCTGGCGTAGTTTGACGTGCTGATTGCAACGGTACCATTGGATCGGGTGGATTTGATGTATTTTTCGACTCAGCCCAATTTGATGGAAAAAGCCGCTATTGGTCGAGAAGGCACTTCCATAAGGGAGCCATCAAAAATGGTCTTTTGAATGTCATTTTTACCTATCGATTTTATGGCTTTTTCTGGCGTAGTTTGACGTGCTGATTGCAACGGTACCATTGGATCGGGTGGATTTGATGTATTTTTCGACTCAGCCCAATTTGATGGAAAAAGCCGCTATTGGTCGAGAAGGCACTTCCATAAGGGAGCCATCAAAAATGGTCTTTTGAATGTCATTTTTACCTATCGATTTTATGGCTTTTTCTGGCGTAGTTTGACGTGCTGATTGCAACGGTACCATTGGATCGGGTGGATTTGATGTATTTTTCGACTCAGCCCAATTTGATGAAAAAGCCGTTATTGGTCGAGAAAGCACTTCCATAAGGGAGCCATCAAAAATGGTCTTTTGAATGTCATTTTTACCTATCGATTTTATGGCTTTTTCTGGCGTAGTTTGACGTGCTGATTGCAACGGTACCGTTGGATCGGGTGGATTTGATGTATTTTTCGACTCAGCCCAATTTGATGGAAAAAGCCGCTATTGGTCGAGAAGGCACTTCCATAAGGGAGCCATCAAAAATGGTCTTTTGAATGTCATTTTTACCTATCGATTTTATGGCTTTTTCTGGCGTAGTTTGACGTGCTGATTGCAACGGTACCATTGGATCGGGTGGATTTGATGTATTTTTCGACTCAGCCCAATTTGATGGAAAAAGCCGCTATTGGTCGAGAAGGCATTTCCATAAGGGAGCCATCAAAAATGGTCTTTCGAATGTCATTTTTACCTATCGATTTTAAGGCTTTTTCTGGCGTAGTTTGACGTGCTGATTGCAACGGTACCATTGGATCGGGTGGATTTGATGTATTTTTCGACTCAGCCCAATTTGATGGAAAAAGCTGCTATTGGTCGAGAAGGCACTTCCATAAGGGAGCCATCAAAAATGGTCTTTCGAATGTCATTTTTACCTATCGATTTTATGGCTTTTTCTGGCGTAGTTTGACGTGCTGATTGCAACGGTACCATTGGATCGGGTGGATTTGATGTATTTTTCGACTCAGCCCAATTTGATGGAAAAAGCCGCTATTGGTCGAGAAGGCACTTCCATAAGGGAGCCATCAAAAATGGTCTTTCGAATGTCATTTTTACCTATCGATTTTAAGGCTTTTTCTGGCGTAGTTTGACGTGCTGATTGCAACGGTACCATTGGATCGGGTGGATTTGATGTATTTTTCGACTCAGCCCAATTTGATGGAAAAAGCCGCTATTGGTCGAGAAGGCACTTCCATAAGGGAGCAATCAAAAATGGTCTTTTGAATGTCATTTTTACCTATCGATTTTATGGCTTTTTCTGGCGTAGTTTGACGTGCTGATTGCAACGGTACCATTGGATCGGGTGGATTTGATGTATTTTTCGACTCAGCCCAATTTGATGGAAAAAGCCGCTATTGGTCGAGAAGGCACTTCCATAAGGGAGCCATCAAAAATGGTCTTTTGAATGTCATTTTTACCTATCGATTTTATGGCTTTTTCTGGCGTAGTTTGACGTGCTGATTGCAACGGTACCATTGGATCGGGTGGATTTGATGTATTTTTCGACTCAGCCCAATTTGATGGAAAAAGCCGCTATTGGTCGAGAAGGCACTTCCATAAGGGAGCCATCAAAAATGGTCTTTTGAATGTCATTTTTACCTATCGATTTTATGGCTTTTTCTGGCGTAGTTTGACGTGCTGATTGCAACGGTACCATTGGATCGGGTGGATTTGATGTATTTTTCGACTCAGCCCAATTTGATGGAAAAAGCCGCTATTGGTCGAGAAGGCACTTCCATAAGGGAGCCATCAAAAATGGTCTTTTGAATGTCATTTTTACCTATCGATTTTATGGCTTTTTCTGGCGTAGTTTGACGTGCTGATTGCAACGGTACCATTGGATCGGGTGGATTTGATGTATTTTTCGACTCAGCCCAATTTGATGGAAAAAGCCGCTATTGGTCGAGAAGGCACTTCCATAAGGGAGCCATCAAAAATGGTCTTTTGAATGTCATTTTTACCTATCGATTTTATGGCTTTTTCTGGCGTAGTTTGACGTGCTGATTGCAACGGTACCATTGGATCGGGTGGATTTGATGTATTTTTCGACTCAGCCCAATTTGATGGAAAAAGCCGCTATTGGTCGAGAAGGCACTTCCATAAGGGAGCCATCAAAAATGGTCTTTTGAATGTCATTTTTACCTATCGATTTTATGGCTTTTTCTGGCGTAGTTTGACGTGCTGATTGCAACGGTACCATTGGATCGGGTGGATTTGATGTATTTTTCGACTCAGCCCAATTTGATGGAAAAAGCCGCTATTGGTCGAGAAGGCACTTCCATAAGGGAGCCATCAAAAATGGTCTTTTGAATGTCATTTTTACCTATCGATTTTATGGCTTTTTCTGGCGTAGTTTGACGTGCTGATTGCAACGGTACCATTGGATCGGGTGGATTTGATGTATTTTTCGACTCAGCCCAATTTGATGGAAAAAGCCGCTATTGGTCGAGAAGGCACTTCCATAAGGGAGCCATCAAAAATGGTCTTTTGAATGTCATTTTTACCTATCGATTTTATGGCTTTTTCTGGCGTAGTTTGACGTGCTGATTGCAACGGTACCATTGGATCGGGTGGATTTGATGTATTTTTCGACTCAGCCCAATTTGATGGAAAAAGCCGCTATTGGTCGAGAAGGCACTTCCATAAGGGAGCCATCAAAAATGGTCTTTTGAATGTCATTTTTACCTATCGATTTTATGGCTTTTTCTGGCGTAGTTTGACGTGCTGATTGCAACGGTACCATTGGATCGGGTGGATTTGATGTATTTTTCGACTCAGCCCAATTTGATGGAAAAAGCCGCTATTGGTCGAGAAGGCACTTCCATAAGGGAGCCATCAAAAATGGTCTTTTGAATGTCATTTTTACCCATCGATTTTATGGCTTTTTCTGGCGTAGTTTGACGTGCTGATTGCAACGGTACCATTGGATCGGGTGGATTTGATGTATTTTTCGACTCAGCCCAATTTGATGGAAAAAGCCGCTATTGGTCGAGAAGGCACTTCCATAAGGGAGCCATCAAAAATGGTCTTTTGAATGTCATTTTTACCTATCGATTTTATGGCTTTTTCTGGCGTAGTTTGACGTGCTGATTGCAACGGTACCATTGGATCGGGTGGATTTGATGTATTTTTCGACTCAGCCCAATTTGATGGAAAAAGCCGCTATTGGTCGAGAAGGCACTTCCATAAGGGAGCCATCAAAAATGGTCTTTTGAATGTCATTTTTACCTATCGATTTTATGGCTTTTTCTGGCGTAGTTTGACGTGCTGATTGCAACGGTACCATTGGATCGGGTGGATTTGATGTATTTTTTGATTAAGCCCAATTTGTTGGAAATAGCCAATATTGACCAAAAATGCATTTTTACTGCATACATAAGTGAGCCGTCAAAAATGGTCTTTTGAATGTCATTTTTACCTATCGATTTTATTGCTTTTTCTGGCGTAGATTGACGTGCCGATTGCAACGGTACCATTGGATTGGATGGATTTGATGTATTTTTCGACTCAGCCCAATTTGATTGAAATAGCCAATATTGACCGAAAATGCATTTTTACCGCATACATAAGTGAGCCGTCAAAAATGGTCTTTCGAATGTCATTTTTACCTATCGATTTTATGGCTCTTTCTGGCGTAGATTGACGTGCTGATTGCAACGGTACCATTGGATCGGGTGGATTTGATGTATTTTTCGATTCAGCCCAATTTGATGAAAATAGCCGCTATTGGTCGAGAAGGCACTTCCAGCACATACGTAAGTGAGCCGTCAAAAATGGTCTTTTGAATGTCATTTTTACCTATCGATTTTATGGCTTTTTCTGGCGTAGTTTGACGTGCTGATTGCAACAGTACCATTGGATTTGATGGATTTGATGTATTTTTCGATTCAGCCCAATTTGATGGAAATAGCCAATATTGACCAAAAATGCATTTTTACCGCATACATAAGTGAGCCGTCACAAATGGTCTTTTGAATGTCACTTTCACCTATCGATTTTATGGCTTTTTCAGTCGTAGTTTGACGTGCTGATTGCAACGGTACCATTGGATCGGGTGGATTTGATGTATTTTTCGATTCAGCCCAATTTGATGAAAATAGCCGCTAATGGTTGAGAAGGCACTTCCAGCACATACGTATGTGAGCCGTCAAAAATGGTCTTTTGAATGTCATTTTTACCTATCGATTTTATGGCTTTTTCTGGCGTAGTTTGACGTGCCGATTGCAACGGTACCATTGGATTTGGTGGATTTGATGTATTTTTCGATTCAGCCCAATTTGATGGAAATAGCCAATATTGACCAAAAATGCATTTTTACCGCATACATAAGTGAGCCGTCACAAATGGTCTTTTGAATGTCACTTTCACCTATCGATTTTATGGCTTTTTCAGTCGTAGTTTGACGTGCTGATTGCAACGGTACCATTGGATCGGGTGGATTTGATGTATTTTTCGATTCAGCTCAATTTGATGAAAATAGCCGCTATTGGTCGAGAAGGCACTTCCAGCACATACATGAGTGAGCTGTCAAAAATGGTCTTTTGAATGTCACTTTTACCTATCGATTTTATGGCTTTTTCTGGCGTAGTTTGACGTGCTGATTTCAACGGTACCATTGGATTTGGTGGATTTGATGTATTTTTCCATTAAGCCCAATTTGATGGAAATAAGTAATATTGACCGAAAATGCATTTTTACCGCATACGTAAGTGAGCCGTCACAGATGGTCTTTTGAATGTCATTTTTACCTATAGATTTTATGGCTTTTTCTGGCGTAGTTTGACGTGCTGATTGCAACGGTACCATTGGATCGGGTGGATTTGATGTATTTTTCGATTCAGCCCAATTTGATGAAAATAGCCGCTAATGGTTGAGAAGGCACTTCCAGCACATACGTATGTGAGCCGTCAAAAATGGTCTTTTGAATGTCATTTTTACCTATCGATTTTATGGCTTTTTCTGGCGTAGTTTGACGTGCCGATTGCAACGGTACCATTGGATTTGGTGGATTTGATGTATTTTTCGATTCAGCCCAATTTGATGGAAATAGCCAATATTGACTGAAAATGCATTTTTACCGCATACTCAAGTGAGCCATCAAAAATGTTCTTTTGAATGTCATTTTTACCTATCGATTTTATGGCTTTTTCTGGCGTAGTTTCACGTGCTGATTGCAACGGTACCATTGGATCGGGTGGATTTGATGTATTTTTCGATTCAGCCCAATTTGATGAAAATAGCCGCTAATGGTTGAGAAGGCACTTCCAGCACATACGTATGTGAGCCGTCAAAAATGGTCTTTTGAATGTCATTTTTACCTATCGATTTTATGGCTTTTTCTGGCGTAGTTTGACGTGCCGATTGCAACGGTACCATTGGATTTGGTGGATTTGATGTATTTTTCGATTCAGCCCAATTTGATGGAAATAGCCAATATTGACTGAAAATGCATTTTTACCGCATACTCAAGTGAGCCATCAAAAATGTTCTTTTGAATGTCATTTTTCCCTATCGATTTTATGGCTTTTTCTGGCGTAGTTTCACGTGCTGATTGCAACGGTACCATTGGATTGGGTGGATTTGTTGTATTTTTCGACTCAGCCCAATTTGATGGAAATAGCCAATATTGACCAAAAATGCATTTTTACTCCATACATAAGTGAGCCGTCAAAAATGGTCTTTTGAATGTCATTTTTACCTATCGATTTTATGGCTTTTTCCGGCGTAGTTTGACGTGCTGATTGCAACGGTACCATTGGATCGGGTGGATTTGATGTATTTTTGATTCAGCTCAATTTGATGAAAATAACCGCTATTGGTCGGGAAGGCACTTCCAGCACATACATGAGTGAGCCGTCAAAAATGGTCTTTTGAATGTCATTTTTACCTATCGATTTTATGGCTTTTTCTGGCGTAGTTTGACGTGCTGATTGCAACAGTACCATTGGATTTGGTGTTTTTGATGTATTTTTCGATTCAGCCCAATTTGATTGAAATAGCTAATATTGACCGAAAATGCATTTTTACTGCATACATAAGTGAGATGTCACAAATGGTCTTTTGAATGTCATTTTTACCTATCGATTTTATGGCTTTTTCTGTCGTAGTTTGACGTGCTGATTGCAACGGTACCATTGGATCGGGTGGATTTGATGTATTTTTCGATTCAGCTCACTTTTGATGAAAATAGCCGCTATTGGTTGAGAAGGCACTTCCAGCACGTACATGAGTGAGCCGTCAAAAATGGTCTTTTGAATGTCATTTTTACCTATCGATTTTATGGCTTTTTCTGGCGTAGTTTGACGTGCTGATTGCAACGGTACCATTGGATTTGGTGGATTTGATGTATTTTTCGATTCAGCCCAATTTGATGGAAATAGCTAATATTGACCGAAAATGCATTTTTACTCCATACATAAGTGAGCCGTCAAAAATGGTCTTTTGAATGTCATTTTTACCTATCGATTTTATGGCTTTTTCTGGCGTAGATTGACGTGCTGATTGCAACGGTACCATTGGATCGGGTGGATTTGATGTATTTTTCGATTCAGCCCAATTTGATGAAAATAGCCGCTATTGGTCGAGAAGGCACTTCCAGCACATACATAAGTGAGCCGTCAAAAATGGTCTTTTGAATGTCATTTTTACCTATCGATTTTATGGCTTTTTCTGGCGTAGTTTGACGTGCTGATTGCAACGGTACCATTGGATTTGGTGGATTTGATGTATTTTTCGATTCAGCCCAATTTGATGGAAATAGCTAATATTGACTGAAAATGCATTTTTACTCCATACATAAGTGAGCCGTCAAAAATGGTCTTTTGAATGTCATTTTTACCTATCGATTTTATGGCTTTTTCTGGCGTAGATTGACGTGCTGATTGCAACGGTACCATTGGATCGGGTGGATTTGATGTATTTTTCGATTCAGCCCAATTTGATGAAAATAGCCGCTATTGGTTGAGAAGGCACTTCCAGCACGTACATGAGTGAGCCGTCAAAAATGGTCTTTTGAATGTCATTTTTACCTATCGATTTTATGGCTTTTTCTGGCGTAGTTTGACGTGCTGATTGCAACGGTACCATTGGATTTGGTGGATTTGATGTATTTTTCGATTCAGCCCAATTTGATGGAAATAGCCAATATTGACCAAAAATGCATTTTTACTCCATACATAAGTGAGCCGTCAAAAATGGTCTTTTGAATGTCATTTTTACCTATCGATTTTATGGCTTTTTCTGGCGTAGTTTGACGTGCTGATTGCAACAGTACCATTGGATTTGATGGATTTGATGTATTTTTCGATTCAGCCCAATTTGATGGAAATAGCCAATATTGACCAAAAATGCATTTTTACCGCATACATAAGTGAGCCGTCACAAATGGTCTTTTGAATGTCACTTTCACCTATCGATTTTATGGCTTTTTCAGTCGTAGTTTGACGTGCTGATTGCAACGGTACCATTGGATCGGGTGGATTTGATGTATTTTTCGATTCAGCCCAATTTGATGAAAATAGCCGCTAATGGTTGAGAAGGCACTTCCAGCACATACGTATGTGAGCCGTCAAAAATGGTCTTTTGAATGTCATTTTTACCTATCGATTTTATGGCTTTTTCTGGCGTAGTTTGACGTGCCGATTGCAACGGTACCATTGGATTTGGTGGATTTGATGTATTTTTCGATTCAGCCCAATTTGATGGAAATAGCCAATATTGACCAAAAATGCATTTTTACCGCATACATAAGTGAGCCGTCACAAATGGTCTTTTGAATGTCACTTTCACCTATCGATTTTATGGCTTTTTCAGTCGTAGTTTGACGTGCTGATTGCAACGGTACCATTGGATCGGGTGGATTTGATGTATTTTTCGATTCAGCTCAATTTGATGAAAATAGCCGCTATTGGTCGAGAAGGCACTTCCAGCACATACATGAGTGAGCTGTCAAAAATGGTCTTTTGAATGTCACTTTTACCTATCGATTTTATGGCTTTTTCTGGCGTAGTTTGACGTGCTGATTTCAACGGTACCATTGGATTTGGTGGATTTGATGTATTTTTCCATTAAGCCCAATTTGATGGAAATAAGTAATATTGACCGAAAATGCATTTTTACCGCATACGTAAGTGAGCCGTCACAGATGGTCTTTTGAATGTCATTTTTACCTATAGATTTTATGGCTTTTTCTGGCGTAGTTTGACGTGCTGATTGCAACGGTACCATTGGATCGGGTGGATTTGATGTATTTTTCGATTCAGCCCAATTTGATGAAAATAGCCGCTAATGGTTGAGAAGGCACTTCCAGCACATACGTATGTGAGCCGTCAAAAATGGTCTTTTGAATGTCATTTTTACCTATCGATTTTATGGCTTTTTCTGGCGTAGTTTGACGTGCCGATTGCAACGGTACCATTGGATTTGGTGGATTTGATGTATTTTTCGATTCAGCCCAATTTGATGGAAATAGCCAATATTGACTGAAAATGCATTTTTACCGCATACTCAAGTGAGCCATCAAAAATGTTCTTTTGAATGTCATTTTTACCTATCGATTTTATGGCTTTTTCTGGCGTAGTTTCACGTGCTGATTGCAACGGTACCATTGGATCGGGTGGATTTGATGTATTTTTCGATTCAGCCCAATTTGATGAAAATAGCCGCTAATGGTTGAGAAGGCACTTCCAGCACATACGTATGTGAGCCGTCAAAAATGGTCTTTTGAATGTCATTTTTACCTATCGATTTTATGGCTTTTTCTGGCGTAGTTTGACGTGCCGATTGCAACGGTACCATTGGATTTGGTGGATTTGATGTATTTTTCGATTCAGCCCAATTTGATGGAAATAGCCAATATTGACTGAAAATGCATTTTTACCGCATACTCAAGTGAGCCATCAAAAATGTTCTTTTGAATGTCATTTTTCCCTATCGATTTTATGGCTTTTTCTGGCGTAGTTTCACGTGCTGATTGCAACGGTACCATTGGATTGGGTGGATTTGTTGTATTTTTCGACTCAGCCCAATTTGATGGAAATAGCCAATATTGACCAAAAATGCATTTTTACTCCATACATAAGTGAGCCGTCAAAAATGGTCTTTTGAATGTCATTTTTACCTATCGATTTTATGGCTTTTTCCGGCGTAGTTTGACGTGCTGATTGCAACGGTACCATTGGATCGGGTGGATTTGATGTATTTTTGATTCAGCTCAATTTGATGAAAATAACCGCTATTGGTCGGGAAGGCACTTCCAGCACATACATGAGTGAGCCGTCAAAAATGGTCTTTTGAATGTCATTTTTACCTATCGATTTTATGGCTTTTTCTGGCGTAGTTTGACGTGCTGATTGCAACAGTACCATTGGATTTGGTGTTTTTGATGTATTTTTCGATTCAGCCCAATTTGATTGAAATAGCTAATATTGACCGAAAATGCATTTTTACTGCATACATAAGTGAGATGTCACAAATGGTCTTTTGAATGTCATTTTTACCTATCGATTTTATGGCTTTTTCTGTCGTAGTTTGACGTGCTGATTGCAACGGTACCATTGGATCGGGTGGATTTGATGTATTTTTCGATTCAGCTCACTTTTGATGAAAATAGCCGCTATTGGTTGAGAAGGCACTTCCAGCACGTACATGAGTGAGCCGTCAAAAATGGTCTTTTGAATGTCATTTTTACCTATCGATTTTATGGCTTTTTCTGGCGTAGTTTGACGTGCTGATTGCAACGGTACCATTGGATTTGGTGGATTTGATGTATTTTTCGATTCAGCCCAATTTGATGGAAATAGCTAATATTGACCGAAAATGCATTTTTACTCCATACATAAGTGAGCCGTCAAAAATGGTCTTTTGAATGTCATTTTTACCTATCGATTTTATGGCTTTTTCTGGCGTAGATTGACGTGCTGATTGCAACGGTACCATTGGATCGGGTGGATTTGATGTATTTTTCGATTCAGCCCAATTTGATGAAAATAGCCGCTATTGGTCGAGAAGGCACTTCCAGCACATACATAAGTGAGCCGTCAAAAATGGTCTTTTGAATGTCATTTTTACCTATCGATTTTATGGCTTTTTCTGGCGTAGTTTGACGTGCTGATTGCAACGGTACCATTGGATTTGGTGGATTTGATGTATTTTTCGATTCAGCCCAATTTGATGGAAATAGCTAATATTGACTGAAAATGCATTTTTACTCCATACATAAGTGAGCCGTCAAAAATGGTCTTTTGAATGTCATTTTTACCTATCGATTTTATGGCTTTTTCTGGCGTAGATTGACGTGCTGATTGCAACGGTACCATTGGATCGGGTGGATTTGATGTATTTTTCGATTCAGCCCAATTTGATGAAAATAGCCGCTATTGGTTGAGAAGGCACTTCCAGCACGTACATGAGTGAGCCGTCAAAAATGGTCTTTTGAATGTCATTTTTACCTATCGATTTTATGGCTTTTTCTGGCGTAGTTTGACGTGCTGATTGCAACGGTACCATTGGATTTGGTGGATTTGATGTATTTTTCGATTCAGCCCAATTTGATGGAAATAGCCAATATTGACCAAAAATGCATTTTTACTCCATACATAAGTGAGCCGTCAAAAATGGTCTTTTGAATGTCATTTTTACCTATCGATTTTATGGCTTTTTCTGGCGTAGTTTGACGTGCTGATTGCAACGGTACCATTGGATCGGGTGGATTTGATGTATTTTTGATTCAGCTCAATTTGATGAAAATAACCGCTATTGGTCGGGAAGGCACTTCCAGCACATACATGAGTGAGCCGTCAAAAATGGTCTTTTGAATGTCATTTTTACCTATCGATTTTATGGCTTTTTCTGGCGTAGTTTGACGTGCTGATTGCAACAGTACCATTGGATTTGGTGTTTTTGATGTATTTTTCGATTCAGCCCAATTTGATTGAAATAGCTAATATTGACCGAAAATGCATTTTTACTGCATACATAAGTGAGATGTCACAAATGGTCTTTTGAATGTCATTTTTACCTATCGATTTTATGGCTTTTTCTGTCGTAGTTTGACGTGCTGATTGCAACGGTACAATTGGATCGGGTGGATTTGATGTATTTTTCGATTCAGCTCACTTTTGATGAAAATAGCCGCTATTGGTTGAGAAGGCACTTCCAGCACGTACATGAGTGTGCCGTCAAAAATGGTCTTTTGAATGTCATTTTTACCTATCGATTTTATGGCTTTTTCTGGCGTAGTTTGACGTGCTGATTGCAACGGTACCATTGGATTTGGTGGATTTGATGTATTTTTCGATTCAGCCCAATTTGATGGAAATAGCTAATATTGACCGAAAATGCATTTTTACTCCATACATAAGTGAGCCGTCAAAAATGGTCTTTTGAATGTCATTTTTACCTATCGATTTTATGGCTTTTTCTGGCGTAGATTGACGTGCTGATTGCAACGGTACCATTGGATCGGGTGGATTTGATGTATTTTTCGATTCAGCCCAATTTGATGAAAATAGCCGCTATTGGTCGAGAAGGCACTTCCAGCACATACATAAGTGAGCCGTCAAAAATGGTCTTTTGAATGTCATTTTTACCCATCGATTTTATGGCTTTTTCTGGTGTAGTTTGATATGCTGATTGCAACGGTACCATTGGATTGGTGTGATTTGATGTATAGCTGCTATTGGCCGAAAATGCATATTCAGCATCTAAGTACTGATCAGGTTCGACGCTGCTTAACATCGGTGTTCAAACAAGAATTGGTACTTTCAGCGTGATTCGAATATAAGCAAGTGCTGAATCCGGGGCTTATATTGGTTTCACAACGTTTAAAGAATCTGGTTTAAAACTAGATATTGAGGGTGAAAAAAACAAGGTTTGTTTTGCTCACTGCTCCTGGTCTTCCCGAACTGGGCTATGTTAAACAAATCATGACATCCAGTGATCTCTCTCTCTCTCTCTTTCACTCTTGTAACGCAGTGGAGCGTGAGGCCGGACGCGAAGAGACGGTTGTGGTTGGCTACTCACACGCTGGGATTGCTAGCCTACACAAGTATCAGTCGATGTTTACGTTCGAATTCAACATTCACCGTATCTCTCTCTCTCTCTCTCTTTCTCTCTCTCTCTCTCTTGCTTGCTGTCTGGCTCTCATAGCCCAGCGTAAGAGACGGCTGCGGTCGATATTTACGTTGAAATCAACAAAATCACTGCTCAATTCGGCCAGACCTCTGGACGGACTGCTGTTGACCGCTCCAACCTTCCGACTACGTATTGCTGACTTGCGTGGCCACCTGACTTGTGTGAAAAAATTAACAAGTCAGTCAGATCAAGTTAGCTTTTCAACTGACTATTATTGTGTAGTAAGCTTCTTGTAGACCTTGTGGAATGGTCCGATCAAGAGACTCGATGCTGCCCGACCCATGTGCGGAACGGAGAAGGCATCCACGGTACGAGTGCCACCACCGTCCGTCCGTCCGTCGGTCCGTCTCCCGACAGCGTGGCGGCCGCCCGAGATGCGTAGCACGTTAGGCAGAGATCGGTCGATCGATCGATCGATCAAGCTCGTGTTATCAGGTTGTTGTGAGGCCCACACAGCAGTCCACTCAGGTGAGCAGCAAGCTCGCCGGCTCAAGTGGCCCCTGAGTTAGTTAGAGGGTTAGCCAACCCTCTGGGTGATTGGAGAACCATACGACGGACGAAAGTGGAGGATCAAGACGGAAAGGCAAACCAGAGGACAACGACGACAGCGGCGGCGGCGGCGGCGGCAACCTTGGACTAGCTGCCAGCAAGTGACGGAGCAATAGTATACTATATCAGTGCTACGACCAGCAGTTTGTGCTGGGTGGTCATCAACCTGTACACGGGTCAACGTACGACGCTGGGGACATGTAAACATAGAAGAAAACTTAGGACACTTTTGGTTGAAGCTCCAAGACGCCAGGCGAGGACTGACACGGGGAAGACGGCGAAAAGAGGAGTGACAAGAAGAGGAAGACTTAGCTTACGCCCTAGTCTTGAACCTGAGAAGAGAGCAGGTGCCCCAGGATCACGATGAACGAAGCAAGCTGACGGAGACAGCGCTCCACCGCGACGGACTTCGAGTGAGCGAGCGAGCGAGCGAGTGAGCGATGGGGAGCCCAGACACGAGGAGGCGAACGTAATTGTAAACAAAAGCATACCTACGATCTCTTCGTTGTCCTCAGCTGATCCTCTGTTCACTGTCTCCTCGTGTCTGGGCTCCCCAACGCTCGCTCGCTCGCTCGGTTGCTCGCTCGAAATCCGTTCCGGCTGACCGCTGTCTCCGTAAGCTTGCTTCGTTTATCGCGATCCTGCGTCACCTGCTCTGTTCTCAGGTTCAAGACTAGGGCGTAAGCTAAGTCTTCCTGTTCTCTTCACTCCTCTATTCGCCGTCTGTCCTGTGTCAGTCCTCGCCTGGCGTCTTGGAGCTTCAACCAAAAGTGTCTCGAATTTTCTTCTTTGTTTACGGGACCCCAGCGTCGTTGGTTGCCCCGATCAAGAGACTCGATGCTCCCCGATCCATGTGCGGAACGAAGAAAGCATTGACGGTTGGAGTGCCACCACCGTCCGTCCGTCTGTCTCCCGGCTGCGTAGCGGCCGCCCGAAACGCGTAGCACACTAGGCAGAGATCGGTCGCTCGATCGATTGATCGATGGAGCTGGTGTCATCAGGTTGTTGTAAGGCCCACATAGTATGGCTGGGAGGGCTCTTGGTGAGGGGTGTCCGTACTGTCCGTCCCAGGGCGTGGATGTCGGCTTTGTGGGTGGCCTGATAACTGTGACTGGATCTCTGGCCGACGTGGTAGGCGTTTGGGATGGGTATGCAGTCGGGAGACGGAGGGTGGTGGCACTCGTCTGGTGCATGCCTCCGCTGTGGAACAGGTCGAGGGAGCACGGAGTTTCTGGATTGGAGAATTCCACAAGGTCTATAAGAAGGGTTATAGAAAAAAGTGAGTTGAAAGGCTAGGTCGATCTGAGTGATTTTCTCTATTTTCTGGTCCGCACGGCGTGTGGAGTGACGCTTCTTACGGGTCGGGGAGCATGGCATGGGTTTGACTAAATATTTTCAGACAAGTCTGGATGCGCCGCAAGTGAACGATATGCAACCTAGACATGGGAGCGGCGAACAGCATTCCACCCAGGTGAGTAGCAAGCTGGCCGGCTTAAGAGACCCCAGACTCAGTGAGAGGGCTAGCCAACCCTCTGGGTGATTGGAGAACCGTACGACGGACGAAAGTGGAGGATCAAGACGGAAAGGCAAACCAGAGGACAACGACGACAGCGGCACCCTCGGACTGGCTGCCAGCAAGTGACGGAGCAATAGTATATATCAGTGCTACGACTAACAGTTTGTGCTGGGTGGTCATCAACCTGTACACGGGTCAAGCTACGACACTGGTGACATGTAAACATAGAAGAAAACTTAGGACACTTTTGGTTGAAGCTCCAAGACGCCAGGCGAGGACTGACACGGGACAGAGTCGTGACGAGAAGAGGAAGACTTAGCTTACGCCCTAGTCTTGAACCTGAGAACAGAGCAGGTGCCACAGGATCACAATAAACGAAGCAAGCTGACGGAGACAGCGGTCAGCCGGGACGGACTTCGAGCGAGTGAGCGATGGGGAGCCC
This sequence comes from Thysanoteuthis rhombus, assembly GCA_963457665.1. Classification (NCBI taxonomy): domain Eukaryota; kingdom Metazoa; phylum Mollusca; class Cephalopoda; order Oegopsida; family Thysanoteuthidae; genus Thysanoteuthis; species Thysanoteuthis major. Next base: position 27,965 of record OY735230.1, read on the forward strand.
AGAAACGAGGAGACGGCGAGCAGAGGACGAGCCGACGAAGACAAAGAAGAAATCGTAGGTATGCTTTTGTTTACAATTACGTTCGCCACCCGAAGCAGCGATAATGTTAAACAAGTCACGTTATCCAGTGATATCTCTCTCTCTCTCTCTCGTAGCCCAGCGGAGCGTAAGGACGGACGTGAAGAGACGGCTGCGGTTAGCTAACTACACGCCGGGACCGCTAGCTCGCACAAGTACCAGTCGATATTTACGTTCGAAATCAACAGAGTCACCGTTTGGGAAGGAACGACACAAAGAGACGACGAGCGGACGACGAGCCGACGAGGACGAAGAGATCGTAGTTATCCTTTTCTTTGCAATTACGTTTGCCACCCGAACCGGGCGGAGCGGACATCAAACACGACACGGTGCCGACAACGGCCGACTAACCTCCCGGGACGGACACTCGTTCCTTCACTGTAAGCCTGTCTGTGAAGGTGCTCCCTCTAACATTGTCAAAACATCGAATTCGTGTAACAACTTTTGGATTTTTTTTTAAAATACGCTCCCAGAGCCAGTCATCGCATTCATCACGTCTGCCCACCTCTGGCCGATGCTGCCATACCGGTTAGAGCGCGCTGTCGGCATTCTGACCCATAGAAAATGGCTTTAGTTCGATCCTCGAAAAGCCCTACGATCATCGAAGTAAGCATTCAGGCGAACCGAGTCGCTTTCCACGCAAACCGACTGACGGACGGGACGGTCTGCAGGCCCGGGCAGAGGCTGTTTCTGTCTACGACTACGGGACGAAGAAAAACTTTGAAAAATTAGGAAAGGGGATAGGTGAGCCAGCTGCGCCAGCCACCGCTCCCCTGTCAACGGCGCTAGACGGTCACGACGCGACAATTATAAAATGGTTACAATGATTGTCCCTTAGACGGGCGAAGCGGACATCAAAGACGAGACGGTGCCGACAACGGCGAACTGCCGACTAACCTTCCGGGGCAGACACTCGTTCCTTCACTGTAAGCCTGTCTGTGAAGGTGCTCCCTCTAACATTGTCAAAACATCGAATTCGTGTAACAACTTTTGGAATTTTTTTAAAAATACGCTCCCAGAGCCAGTCATCGCATTCATCACGTCTGCCCACCTCTGGCCGATGCTGCCATACCGGTTAGAGCGCGCTGTCGGCATTCTGACCCATAGAAAATGGCTTTAGTTCGATCCTCGAAAAGCCCTACGATCATCGAAGTCAGCGTTCAGGCGAACCGAGTCGCTTTCCACGCAAACCGACTGACGGACGGGACGGTCTGCAGGCCCGGGCAGAGTCTGTTTCTGTCTACGACTACGGGACGAAGAAAAACTTTGAAAAATTAGGAAGGAGGATAGGCAAACCAGGTGCACCAGCCACCGCTGCCCGTTCCAAACAACAACTGGCAGGGGACCATATTCAGGAAGGAGAATAGGCTAGCCTTTGGGCTGCTACGCACATCTCACTTTCTCTACGACTCTGATCGTTCGGGGCTCAGACTGGGCAGGCAGCACAAGCCACACCACAACAAACCTGTGATCGAACGCATTTGGGGCCAGTAGGCAGTCAGGAGACAGAGGGTCGTCGTTACTTGTGCGGACTGCAAGCAAGCGAGCAAGCGAACGAGATAGCGAGCGACGGAGCATTAGTATATGTCAGGGCTACTACTAAGACTGACGGTTTGTGCTAGGTGGTCGGTCATCAAACCGCACACGACCGGTCACCAGAGGAGGACGCTGGTGACCTGTAAACATAGAAGTTACCACCTCAGGACACTTCTGGTTGAGGCTCCAAGACGGCAGTAGGCAGGCGAGGACGGACACGGGAAAGAAGACGTCGTCGAGCATAGGAGTGACGACGACTGTGAGTGAGTGAGCTGCTTCTACGACCACCAATAGTTAGTGCTCCAGGTTGGTAGTGAGCCCGCAGCCAAGTCACGTAACGGCGGCGGTAGCGCCCCTACGAACAGAAAGACTTAGCTAATGCCCTAGTCTTGAACCTGAGAAGATAGCGGGTGCCGCATGAT
>OY735230.1:37500-167500 GCA_963457665.1 Thysanoteuthis rhombus
TTTTTATCAGTTTTGAATTTAAATTCTATTTTTGATTAAAGTTTTTCAAAAATTGTTTCCAGAAATAATTTCATAATTGAGATTTGAATCAAATTGTTTGAATGAATTAAAGTTATTTCGAAAATTGTTGACATAAATAATTTCAAATTTGGAAATTGAGATAAAATACTCTTCTTCATCATCATCATTATCATCATCATCATCATCATCATCAGTCTTTTAGCGTCCATCGTTGGATATAGACCTTCCCAAGGATTTGCCACACTTCTCTATCATTGGCTTCCCGGAGCCAGTACTTCCTGAACTTGTCTAGCTCGTCTCTCCATCTAACATTTTGCCGGCCTCGGTTACGCATGTGGTCTCGGGGAATCCATGTTGTGAGTCGTGATGTCCATCGATTGTCTGCCATTCTTGCAACATGGTCAGCCAACCGCCATTTGAGATTTTTTATGGATTCTATGATGTCTCTAACTCTTGTCTTTTCCCGGATGTACTGTGCTGTTTTGTGGTCTCTCCATGTGAGGCCTAGCATTATTCTTTCATGTGCACGTTGCATGGTTCTCAGCTTACGGGTCTGTCTCTTGGTTAAGTTCCATGTTTCAGCTCCATAAGTAACTATTGGGAGGATGCATTGGTTATACACCCTTCTCTTTAGGATTAATGGGATCTTATTATTTTTGAAGGTTGAGCTAGCTCTGCGAAAGGCTTGCCATCCTAGTGTGATTCTTCGCTTGATCTCTTCTTCTTTTGAGGGTCTCATGGAGATTCGTTGCCCTAGGTAGATGTAGTGGTCTACTTTCTCGAGTTCTGTGTTCTCGATTTCGATCTTAGTGTTTTTATCTCCAGTGTGGTTGCTGCACATGATCTTCGTCTTGCTGAAGTTCATGTGTAGGCCGACTTTCTTGCTCTCTTCATTTAGTTCATCTATCATTAGTTGGAGGTCGTGTAGGTTCTCTGCGAAAAGGGCTATGTCGTCTGCGAATCTGAGGTTGCTCAGATACTCGCCGTCTATTTTAATTCCTTTACTCCCCCAGTCTAGCCTTGTGAAGATCATCTCGAGGCAGGCTGTAAAGAGTTTAAGTGAGCTGGTATCACCTTGTCTTACTCCTTTCTGGAGCTGGAAGGGGTCCGAGTCTTTATGTAGCCTGATAAATGAGCTGCCGTGATTGTATATATGTTTCAACACTTCAACATATACTGGATCTACACCTTGCCGACTGATGGCCTCCATGACCTTAGGGATTTTTACTGAGTCGAACGCCTTTTTGAAGTCGATAAATGCTACGGCAAGAGGTAGTTTATACTCTGCTGCTTTTTCTTTCAGTTGATTTATCGTGTGCAGGTGGTCCATGGTCGAGTAGCTTCTTCTAAAGCCAGCCTGTTCACGTGGCTGGTTTTCATCGAGTGTTTTTGTGATTCGGTTGGTGATGATCTTTGTGAAAAGTTTATATACACAGTTGAGTAGGCTTATAGGCCTATAGTTGTTGAGGTTTTTCGGGTTTCCTTTTTTATATAAAAGCATTATGATTGCAGTGTTCCAATCGTCTGGGACTTTACTGTGTTTTAGACACAATTTGAAGAGGATGGCCAGTTTCCTAGTGATGATTTTACCTGCTTTTCGGAGTAGGTCGATGGTGATGTTGTCTGGTCCAGGGGCAGTTCCTTTCTTCGTCTGTTTAATGGCTTCTTTCACCTCCCATGGGGTTACTTTTGGGAAGTCCTTCAGTTGATTGCTCATGTCTTGTGTATCTTGCTCATTGTTTTGTAGTCCTTGTTTGGACGAATAAAGTTTTCGATAGAATTCTTTGGCACGTTTGACAATCCTGTCTCTGTCTGTTGTTAGGTTTCCATTTTCCTCGAGTATGCTAGTTATTTGCCTTCGTCCCGAGTTGAGGAGTTTGTTTGTAGCTTTGAAACCCCGACCTTTTTCAAGAGTTGATTCAATGACTGCCGTCGTGTATCTCCTTCTGTCTTCCCTTCATTTCTTCTTGATCAATTTTTTTTAGTTCAGTCTCTTCTATTTTTCTCTCGTTGTTGTCGGTGGCTTGAGGTTTCTGCGTTTTTCCATGAGATTTTTAGTTTCATCCGAGATTTTGCAAATGGGTTGTTTGCTCATTGGCTCGAATGTAGTGGCTACTTCAATTATTGACGCTGTCATTTTGTTGTTTAGTTCGTTGAAACTCCTTTTATTCAAATGGTTTCTTCCGATCAGTTTTGATTGGACAAAAGCCATGGTCGGCAATGACGCCACGATAACGCCTTTTCTGTTTATTTAGTAACGAAGAGACCCTTCCAAAAATGTGTGGATTCATTGTTGTTGAAATTTTGCAGGAGATGTTGACTCTCCAATTCTTCTTTATTGTCGGAAAGTCGTTTTAGACCGTTTCACTAAACAACCCGCTGGTGATTCCCGAGAATGATGGCACACTGTCCCGTAAATGACGACTGACACACTAGGTGTAGACGGGCGGCCTACTAACCGTGTCAAATTGACATTACCCGGTCATACTCCTAGAAATCGACGGCAGATGGGATGCGGAAGAATGAGAGCAGATCTTAAAATAACGGCCGACAAATGACGGTGCGTACGCTGGAAGTAGAGGCGGTTCTCTAATCGTGTCAAATGGACATTACCCGTTTATACTTCCAGTCATCTAGCTCCACTTCTTGTAGACGAATGACGAAACAAATGGACCGGCAACATTCCACAATACTTCCAACAACAATAAAACCTAGATGCAGTGGTCTCAAAAGTAGGTGCACTGTGAGCTTTTCGTTAAACTTTTCGAAAACACTAATACAGAGGTCCCCGAAGAAGGAATTCTGGACGTCAATTGCACCTTTCGGAAACACAAATACAGAGGTCCCAGAAGATGGAGGAACTGTTGACGTCTTTTGCAGTTTCGAAAAAAATGCCAGCACAGAGATCTCTGAGAGGAAATGTTACCCTTCCCTAACCATCAACCCTAACCCTAACACAAACCCTACTAAATATAACACAAACACTACTAACATGAGACAAACCTTAAATACGACCCTAACCCTGATCCAAACCCCAGCCGATAACCCTAAATACTAACACTACTAAACTTATACTAACTTCAAGACTAAACCTCAAACCATAACCCTGACCCCAAACACATGATCTTTCGTTTGACTTTTGAGATCTCTGAAGAAGTCAGCAAATCTGATGTCTTTCGCTTTCGACGATAAAAAATGCGCAACATTTTTTTTAAATTGTGTGATTTTTCTATGTATTAATAAGAAATATATATATATATATATATATATATATATATATATATATAATTGAACAATAAGGAATGAGACAAACTTGGGAGCATGGGTATCCTATTGGTTGTGCTTGTCATATATAAGGCTGCGCATTCTTAATGGCCAGTTTTCATGGATACTGGGGAGCTTGAAAATGGTTTTATGTTCGTATTTATTATTGGAAAGTCTATAGCCACACTGAAAAGCTTTGATACAACTAAACATCTGTCTGTGGTTGACATAATTATTCATTATCATTTTGATTAACGCCCCATTTTTCAGGGTTGAGAACTCTTTAGGTAGGGCAACTCGTCCATTATAATCTATAATAGCAATGCTCTTCCAACTCTGGAATAGAGCACTCTAGTGGATGTGGAATTATGCATAAGTAAATATATCGCTTAGATCCGGTCCTACTGACCGCCCAGTTCTGTGTAGGACAGGGGTACAATGATAGCCTCTAGGACGCAAGTGAAAATTTAGATCCTACCTCGTGGTACTGGATGAGATAATATATATATATATATATATATATATATATATATATATATATATATACATATACATATATATATATATTAGGCCATTGATGGTTTTCCAGTGGCATCCCTCAGCAACTACGTGAACACACAGAAAAAAAAAAACATTTCTGATTGGACTGTGGTTTCACTCGGCTCCACTGCATTATTTGGTGAGGGTGGGGTTTATATTCTCCAAATGCCACTACCTAAACACACCAAGAAACAACTCTTTCTGCAGAGTCCATTGTTTCAGTGTGCCTGGATGCATCATTTGCTTTGGGTTCTGGTTATGTTTTCAGAATACGACTACCATTACGAATAGGAACCCCAAGAACGTCACAAGAAAAAACAAACAGCTAATCGAGCTAAAGACCTAACATCCTATTTACAGCCGCGTAGAGTGGATGAAAAACACAGCAGAGTTTGCTTTCTTATCCATAAAGAACTCATAAATACAACGATATATGATTCAAGTCTGTAGCCAATGTCATTGTGCAACTCTACAAGGCTACGCACCCACTTCACAGTCCCTAAAAGAAGAAAATAACCATCTTCTATGATGACTTGAACTCTATACCTGAAGATACTAAAAAACACCTCAACATCATTCTGGGAAACTTCAACGCTCAGGTAGGACAAGGAAAAGTAAAAATGTATCGGTAAATTCGGATACAAAGCACAAAATGAAAGAAGTGACGATATTGATAATATAACAAGAAACAGTTTCAAATCATGAACAACAAACCTAAATCACGAAACCAAAAACAAAGTTGACAACATCTTAGCAGACAAAGTGACACAGTGGAAGACATTCAGGTCCTGAACCAAGTCAATGTGGGGAGCGACCACAGAATGATAAATGTGAAATGTAAGAAAGAACACGGGAAAATATTCCACACAAAACTGCAATCGCTTACCACACAAAAATAACTCACTCGACCTTTCAAACTAGAACTGAAAAATTGCCTTTGGGTTGCAATGAGTATCAGTCTCCAAATAAATTACCAGAATAGATCTAGGAAGATCAATTCTAAAGAATGATAAGTTGAAAAACGCGGGGAAAAAAAGGACAAACGAAAAGGTTAACGATAAGTTTTCCTATTCTCATAGGAATTTAAATAGGAAAGGCGCGACTATTCTGCACACACAAAATTGTTTGGAGAGTTCTTTGGCGGTTGGTATTTAGTCCTGGTTGAATAATGGGCACCTGCTGAGTACATGGCCTTACATAGAAGTCAGTGGAAATGTTGAAGGAGGAAGGGGAATGTACGGAGAGATTGCGTGCCAAGTATGGACGTGGACGTGGAGATGAAACAAAGTAAAAAAACACACACACACAAATATTCAGAGACAAATAAAATGAACATCTGATACGTGAACAATAATGACAAGAGAGGGCTGAAATGGAAATAGATGTGAGACAAAATAGAATGGAAAATGGGAGCTTTGTTGCCATAATAGTGCAATTGTTCGAATCAAGCAGAGGTGTCTGCTTTGAATCCATAAAGCTTGGTTTGTACCAAGGAATGTTTATGGAGACCGGGTTCATTGCGTATACCGAACTTCAAAATCGCATGTGAGCAGCTTGGGGCCATTTTCTGAAATTGGAGAACACTTGACAGACAGACTATGTAAGGTAATAAAATAAAGGGGGTGTTCGTAAATTAAATGCTTCGACAGCGGAAAACTGTAGGGGGGGAGATAGCACAAAGCTTGATATCGTTAAAAAGATGATAAATTTCGGATCTCCTGGGGGGGGGGGGATCGGCGAAATGATACCGATCTTAGGGAGAATGAAAGGGAGAGATAGAGAGAAGAGTAACTGGCTAGAAGTGCCGAGGAAATCATGGTGTAACTGGCTGGAAAGGCCAGTGCCAATAAACAAGCAAACACGTGTGTTCAGGGGCTCTATAAAGCGATGTGGTCTGAAGTGGCGTTTTTTATATCTATTTAAAAGAAGGGTATAGTGCTTAATTCTTAACTAAAATACAAGGGTTGTTACTTTGAACTTTTCACCGAACCACAAGTGAACGAACACCAATGAGCTCAACAACAAAATACCAACCCCTCTGATAGAAGCCGTCGTAATGTTTAAGCCAAAGAGCAAGAAAACTATCAGTGAACTCCCAACAGAGTCTCGTCAAAAAACGCAAAAATCTTAAGCCAACACCAACAGCAAAAGAAAAGGTCAAAGCCACAGAGTTAAACAGAATCATCCGAAAAAAAATTAGGAAAGATGAAAAAAAGTTACGTAGCAGCATTTTCGTAAAAGGCAGGAGTCTTTACAACTATTAAAATGTTCCCATTCAGGAAAAAGGCCAATAAATAATGTATTCCGTGGAAACTGCATGTACAAGCTTTTTACAATGTGATTAACAACCGAATCAGCAAAACCCTAGATGAAAACCAATCACGAGAATAAGCGGGGTTCGGAAGGAGCTACTTTACGATCCATCATATTCATTCAGTAAATCAACTAAAATAGAAAGCAGCAGAATATAAAATGCCATTCACTATAGTATTTGTCGACTTAAAGAGGACTTTCGACTCAGTGGAAATCCCCAAGATCTCCGATGTTATTACACAAGACGCACAACCTGTATATGTAAAAGTCTTGCAACATATACACCTACAGAGCAGACCATTTATTTGGCTACATAAAGACCTTCCCATTGAAACTGAAGGAATTGGAATACATGGAGAATATGTAAATAACCTTAGTTTTGCTGAAGACATCGACCTTTTTACAAAAAATATCCACGATTTTAAAGTAATGCCAGACGAACTGAACGGAGAAAGCAAGAAAGTTGGAGCACATATGAACTTCGGAAAAACAAATGTACAATAAACATGTTGAAGACAAAAACGGTGAAATCCAAATCGGAAACGCTGAAAAGGAGAAAGTATATTACAACATCCACCTAGGACAGTGAATCTCTATGAAACCCTTGGAAGAAGAGGAAATCAGGTGAAGGATCACTTTAAGTTAACAAACTTTTGTTTGAGCAAACTTTAAAAAGAAGGATCTACAACCAATGCATCCTCCCGATGGTCACCTGTGAAACATGGAACCTTAACAAAAGATGGATCCTCCAAGTGAGAACTATGCAACGTGAACATGCGAGAATCATACACAAAAACACAAGGACAGATCACAAAACAGCACAGTATATTAAAGATGGGTGATGATGATAGACCAAATTCCCACATTTCATCCAGAAGTATATATATATATATATATATATATATATATATATATATATATATATATGTATATATATATATATATATATCCAGTAGTGAACTAATTGGCTGTTGATATACATATATACATTTATATATGATTAAAAATTGTGTTATATTATATTAAAACTCAAGTTTACATAATCTCCTTTATCACCTGGGGAATGTATCATTTGGCTTGGAAAGCTGATATAGGATAAATAATTAAGGAAGAAAGGGTTGCTACGGTAATCAAATCTGCGACCAATAGGGTAACCGCTTCAACGTAGCAATGCCGATGCTTTTTTACCTACATAGCTTTTCGCCAAAATATCTTTTGTTCTTTACCTAGACAGCTTTTTGATAGAATAGTTTTTTTGTTTTTTTTTCTTTGCCTAGAAAACATTTTGCCGGGAAAAAATTGTTTTTTCTTTTTACTTGATAGCTTTTAGCCGAACTATTTTTTTTTTAATTTGCCTACATAGCTTTATGCGAGAAAAGTTGAAGCTTTTTCCCGAAATATTTTGTTCTTCCTTCTTTGCCTAGATAACTTTTCCCTCAATTGATTTTTGTGTTTGGTTAGATATTTATTTTCTTGGCCTATATATCTTTTTGCCATATTAGTTTGGTTTTTTTTTTTTTCAAATAATTAATATTTCTTTGCCTTGATAGCCTTTTGCCAAAATACTTTTTTTCCTTTGCCTAGATATCTTTTTGCCAAATAGATAGTTCTCTGCCAAAAAAATTAGTTTTTCCTTTTGCTTAGATAGCTTTTCTCCAAAAAAGTTCGTGAGTTTGTTTTGGTTTTTTTTGTTGCTGTTTTACTTAGATATCTTTTTGCCAGCATCGTTTGTTTCTCCACTAGATAGCTTTTCACCAAAATAATTTGTTTGTTATTTTTTTTTCTTGCTTTGCTGGGTCTTTGCCAAAATAGTTTGGTTTTTTTTTTTTTTTTTTGTCCCGGATAACTTTTTGCTCAAAAAGTTGGCTTTTTTTCCTTTGCCTATATAACATTTTCCCAAATACTTATCGTATTTTTTGCATCAATTGCATTTTGCCAGAAAAAGTTTTTTTTTGTTTGCCTGAAGAGCGTTTCGCCAAATTGTTTTGTTTTCTCCAAATAGCTTTTGGCCAAAATGGTTACTTTCACCTAAATAGTTCTTAGATAAAAGAGGTTGTTTTACCTGAATAATTTTTTTAACAAATTTTTTCTTCTGCCTGAATAGATTTTTACCTAATAGTTTAAGGTTTTTTCCTAAATAGCTCTATGCGAAAATATTTTCTTTTGCAAAAAAAGTTTTTTGCCAAAATAGTTTCCGCTGCTGAAATAGCTTTTTGCCAAAATAGTTTGTTTTCCCTAAACAGCTTTTTGTCAGAACAGTGTCCCCGCCAAAATAAGTTTTCACCAAAATAGTTTCTTTTGCCTAAGTAGATTTTTATAAACATAGTTTTTTCCTAAAATCGATCGTCTTACCGAAATAGATTTTTACCCCCCAACCCAAATTTTATGCTAAATAACTTTTTTCCAAAATTCTTTGTTTTGCCTAAATAGGGTTTGTGTGAATATTTTATTTTGCTTAAATAATTTTTTGCTTGAATTATTGTTTTCCCTAAACAGCTTTTTGCCAAAATAGTTTCTTCCACCTGAATATGTTTACACCAAAATATTTTGATTTGCTTTAACACCTCTCATCAAAATAATTTATACCTCGATAGATTTTTGCCAAAATAGTTTCTTTTCTAAATAGCTCATTGCTGAAATAGTTGTTTTGCTAAAATATTTTCTGCCTAAATATTTTCTCTCACCTACATAGATTTTTGCCCAAATTGTTTGTTTTGCCTAAATTGCTTTCCCAAAATAATTTTTTTTTCTTTACCTACATAGCTTTTTGCCAAAATAGTGTGTTTTGCCTCAATAGCTTTTGGTCAGAATAGTTTCCTTTTTCTTATCCTAGAGAGCTTTTGGACCCAAACGTTTACACCTTTTCTTTACCTAGATAGATTTTTGCCAAATTGGATTGTTTTATTCCTCTTAACCTAAATAGTTTGTTTTTCTTTTCTCCGAGATGAATTATTGCCAAAATAGTTTGTTTCCAACTTTGCCTCGATAACTTTTTGCAAAGATATTTTCCTTTGCCTTGATCTTTTTTGTTTTGCTTTTTTTTTCCAATTTGTTTAGGGTTTTTTATGCCTAGATAGCTTTTTTTGTACACCGAAGTGGCTTTTTGTCAACAATTTTTTAAGGGGAGGGGGGCCTAAATAAGTACTTGCCAAAATAGTTTATCATGCCTAAATAGCTTTTTGCTGAAATAATTTCTTTTGCCTGAATAGCATTTTGCCGGAATAGTTTGTTTTGCGTCGATAGATATTGCCTGAATACTTTGTCTTGACCAAATAGCTTTTGTCAAAACCATCGTTTCGACAAAACAGTTTTTGCCAGAAAAGTTTGTTTTGACGAAGTACGGTTTTGCTGGAAATGTTTGTTTGCAAAAAAATTGTTTTACCTGAATAGCTTTTGCCAAGATAATTGTTTTGCCTAAATGAATTTTACCAAACTAGTTTTTAGCCTAAATAGCTCTTTGCTAAAGTAGTTTTTTTTTTACTTGGATAGCGTTTTGCCAAAATATTATATTTTCCCTGAATACCTTTCTGCCAAAATAGTTTGTTCTGCTGGAATAGTTTTCGGTGAAATAGCTTGCTTTGCCCTAATAGATTCTTGCCAAAATTGACTGATTGGCGTAATAACTTTTTTTTCAAAATAGTTTCTTTCGTCAAAATAGATTTTTAGTTTGCTTAGTCTAGATAGATTTTAGCCATAAATGTTTGTCTTTTTTTTTTTTTTTTTTTTTGGACTGAATAGCATTTTGCCAAAATACTTTGTTTTCTTTAAAAAAAAGTTTCGTCAAAAAATACTTTGTTTTGAGTAAATGGCTTTTTGCTTTAATAGTTTGATTTCCCTAAAAAGATTTTGCCAGAATATTGTGATTCGCTTAAATAGCTCTTTGCCAAGATAGTTTTTTTCCCTTAATAAATTTTTGCTAAAATGCTTTGTTTTGAATAAATAGCTTTTTGCTAAGATAGTTTGTTTTACCTGTTTAGGGCTGCTAATCATATTATCCCCCTAAAATATAAATTATCAGAATTGATTGAGGGAAATAAATCCTGATAAGTAGTGTGTTCAAAAACAAGATTTGTACACAGTTTGTTGGATTGTCAACAAAATGCAGAAATAAGATCAAACGAATAGATTAACAATAGAGACAAGTTTTAATTCATGAGTGAATTAAAATAAATGAGGACTGGAGTTTCTGCCAACACGGATATGTGGAGTGATCTACCAGGATAAGGATGAAGAGATAGGATAGATGAAGGAAAAGGAATGTCACTTGATAAATGTGAGATAGAGTCCGTCAGTCTGGTCATCCGAGTTGTAGACACTATGAAGTTATCTCAAGAATTCCGACCCATCTACGGTGAGAGCACTCAACTTATATAGGATGTGTTCTTGAGGTGAATATGTGATGTTGCGAGTGCAAGAAGACAGTGTTCATAAAAACTATATTAACTATCTTAACTAAAGAGAGACAGAAGAGATGAGCTTAACTCGATGATCTTAAAGCGAGAAATAGTTAACCACCACAGTCTAAATATCGTAAAGACAACGATCAGTTATCTTTTGGTAGTTCTGTGTGACGTCAAAGAGGAAGTGACAAGGAATTTACCATACAGAGATATAAGGGTTAGCAAGTTGATCCCTGCCAAGTATATGTATGTTCTGCTGGAAAAGGTGGGCACTACACCTGGATGGACACCTACACTTTGGCCAAAATACTTCGCTTTGCCTCAGTAACTTTCAGAGAGAATAGTTTGCTTAAGTATCTTTCCGTCGAAAGTGTCTGTTTTGCTGCAATAACCTTTAGCCAAGAAATATTGAATTAATTTCATAGACTTTTTCAGAATATTTTGTTCTGTATCAATGGTTTTTTGCCAAAATAGTTGGTTTGCCTATATAGCTTTTTGCCGAAGTACTTTCTTTTGACTAATTGCCTTTTGGCAAAAAAAGTTTGTTTTGCCAAAATATTTTTTTTTGCAAAAATAGCTTTTCGACAAAGTGATTCGTTTTAATCTAATAACCTTTAGTCTGTATTGTCTAAATAGCTTTTGCCGAAATACATTATTTGATTAAGTAGCTTTTTGCCAAAATGAATTGATTTGCCTAGATGACTTTTTGCCAAAATGAATTGATTTGACTGAATAGTTTCTTGCCAAAATACTTTGTTTGACTGAAAGCTTTTTGGCAAAATACCTTGTTTTGCCTAAAAAGCTTTTTGCCTGAATAGTTTCATCTAATTAGTTTCTTACCAAAATACTTCATTTTGACTGAATAGGTTTTTGTCTAAATTGTTTGATTTGCTTGAATAGCTTTTTACCTCAATAGTTTATTTTGCCTAAATTGTTTTTTGCCAAAATACTTTGTTTTAACTGACTACATTTTTGCTAAAATAGTTTGTTTTGCCTGAGTTCGTTTTTCATAAGATAATCTCTTTTGCCTAAATATCTCTTTGCTAACACGCTTTGTTTTGAGAAAATAGCATTTTGCCTAAATATTTTGTTTTGTCTGAATGTTCTTTTCACCAAAATTGTTTGTTTCGACTGAAATCTTTTTGCCAAAATAGTTTGTTTTGCCTAAATAGCTTCTTGTCCAGATACAAAATTATACGTGATAGCTTCCTACCAAAATTATTTGTTTGTCTAAATAGTTTTTTACAAGAATATTTTGTTTTCTTAAATAGTGCTTGGCGAAAAATTACTGTTCTGGCTGAACTGCTTCTTGGAAAAACACTGTACTTTGCTTAAACAACTCTTTTTTAACATTGTTTTAACCGTGTAGCTTTTTGCCCAAAATATTTCGTTTTGTTTTGAATAGCTTTTTGCATAACTAGTCAGTTTTTCAGCGCATCAAATTATTTCAGAAACAAGCGAAAACCCAAAATGTACAAATGAATTTCAAAACCCTGTTCCGATCATGCTGTGCTTATGCAAGAAAAAAATTAAACTCAGGAAAGAAAAGGTTTCATTGTGTTCAGCCCATCAAATTATGTCAGAAACAAGCAAAAACTAAAAATGCGAAAATTACATTTGAAACCCGGTCCTGTTATGCATGGCTTTTCGCAACAAATACATCAAATACAGGAAAACAAATGATTTCATTTTCCAGTATTTAAAGTATTTGTTTCTAAAACAAGGAATGACTGTAAGATGTTTTTGAAAGTTGTTTGTGTATTCTGAGATTTCGCTCGTATATGGTATATTCTATGTGATTAATTCAACGGAATCATTTGTTTTCCTGTATTCAATATATCTGTTGCAAAAGCGCAAAAATGTCAGGGAGGGTTTTTTAACATTATTGGTCAACTTTGAGTTTTTGATTGTTTCTGACAAAATTTGATCTTCTAAATTCAATGAAATCATATGTTTTACTGTATTGAATACACAGCATGGCTGGAACAAGCTTTTGAAAGTCATGCGTGTATTTCGAATTTTTGCTCGTTTCTGACTTAATTTGATGCGTTGAATTCAATAAAATCAGTTGTTTTCTGATACTTAATGTATTGCTCTCAGTTCAAATTGTTTTTCCAACTATTCTCTTATTCTTCTATCCTCTTACTCGTTTGGTTCAATATTCATATAATTTTGAATTCAGCATTTAGCTTTTCAGCAAATCTCCTACCCTCCAATATCCGCCTTTTACTTTGGGTTGAGGAGAATTGATACAAATCGATACCTCCTACGTATGAATTTGTTTGATTTCTGATTTTCCGGTAAAGTTGTATGAAATTCAAATATTTGAAGAACTCTATAAAGTAAGCAGGATGAAAAAAATCTAGACACCTGTTGAGAAGAAATCAGTGCAATCTGATGAATCCAAAATGATTCTGGATATTTTTTGCATTTGCATATAAATAGATAAATAATATTTCACATATAATATTTATCCGTTTCGACAAATCGGTCATTTCTATATGGATAGGAGTGAACTCAAATACTGGTATCGCACTAGTATTACTCAGATGCAAATCATTAGGATTTATTTTGTATTCTTCAAGTTGGTGAATTCTACAGGCATCTCATTCCGACACCACTGACTAAAGTATAGAATTTCGGCCCTTTAATTCAGACTTTTAGCATTTGATAAATACATAGATTAATCGATTGATAGTTTTACTATAAATTCTAGGATGTGTTGATATTCAAATCTGAATGCATTATTTGAAAGAACCTTCTTTTGGTATCAAAAACAGTAAGTGTTCTCCTCCAGTTTTAATCCTTAACCCTATTCCCCAACCAACAGACATGTTATTGACTTTTCTATAACATTTCTGCTTTTTTGATATTACAAAAAGATACTTGTAAAAGCCATGATACCCAAAAAAGCATAAAGATGAAGATCAACATATTAAAACAAAATCAAAAAAGGAAAAGCATGAGAAACACTTTGTATAAATATATCAGTTTTATTTCATTTTACAGAAATTCCTTTTTAGCTAGATTTATCCTTCTGAAGCCAGTAGTAGTTTGTCTTCTTCAAATATGGTTGGACATTTCTTCAAATTAGACCCTGAAATTCAATGTATAAGATTAATTGATTATTCAGCTAATATTCATAGAAATTCAATAAGACAATTACTAATCAAACATTATACATAATTTAATCCATATTTTTTATCAGTATTTTTATTCTCTTAAAACGAACAAAGATTGATGAGCTGACAATACGCTTTCGTAAGAAAAATCAAGAAGCCCGTCCTTTGTTTTATTTGCTCCTCATGTAATCAGCGACATAAACCGTAATGGAAATATGCAGTAAATCTGTCCTCATTGATTTATGCTCAGTGGTTACACAGGGGTCCATCTGGGATGTGCGAAGTACACCCGTATAGCTCTACTAAAATTGGGAAGTAAGTATACGCTGTACCCCTAGTAACCTTCCTATTTCCACCACTGGGCATATTGGAGAAATACGAGAAAAACAAACCAGCTGTAGCAGATTTGCCAGACTTCTCTATCAAGAGTTTGGCGAGGCTAGTATGGTCTGAATGTGTATCATCATCATCATCATCATCGCTATTTTATCGTCCGTCGTTGGAGATAGACTTTCCCTGGGATTCGCCAAACTTCTCTATTTCAGGCGTCACGGAGCCAATACTTTTTGACTTTGTCTTGTTCGTCGCACGTTGCATTTCTCAGTTTGCGGATCTATCTCGTGGTTAGGTTTCACGTTTCAGCTCCATAAGTGATTATCGGGAGGATGCATTGCTTGCATACCCTTCTTCAGGATTGGTAGGATCTTCTTGTTTTTGAAAGTTAAACTTGCTCTGCCAAAGGTTTGCCATCCTCAAGTGATTCTTCGTTTGTTTGTTTTTTTTTTCTTTTGAGGCTGTCATGGAGATTTGTTGTCTACTTTATCCAGTTCAGCATCTTCGATTTTGATCTCCGGGTTGTTATTTCCAACGTGATTGTTGCACATGATTGTCTTGCTGAAGTTCATGTGTATACCGAATTGCTTGATTCCTTCATTTAGATCATCTAGCATTAGTTGGGACAAGGTGTAAGTTTTGTGCAAAAATGTCAATGTCGTCTGCATATCTGTGGTTGCTCAGATATTCGCTGTCTATTTTGATTCCTTCATTTTCCTAAGAAAGACTCTCGGAAGATTATCTCGAGGCAGGTTGTGAAGAGTTTTGGTGAGCTGGTATCACCTTGTCTTACCTTTTTTTGGAGCCGACAGGACTCCGAGTCTCTGTGTAGCCTAATAAAGGAGCTACTGTGAGTGTATATATGCTGTGGTACTTTAACGTATACAGGGTCTACACTTTGCAGAGTGATGGCCTTCATGACCATCGGGATTTTCACTGAGTGCCTTTTTGAAGTCGATAAATGCTACAGCAAGTGGCAGCTTGTATTTCTGTTTTTTCTTTCAGCTGATCTATTGAATCGGAATGGTCCATGGTCGAATAGCTTCTTCGGAAGTCAGCTTATTCCTGTGGTTAGTTTTCATCAAGTGTTTTTTGTGGATTTTTGTAAAAAAGTTTGTATATTCAGTTGAGTAGGCTTATACATCAGTAGTTGTTGTGGTCTTTTGGGTATCCTTTCTATATAAAAGCATTATGATAGCAATGTTCTAATCTTCTGAGACTTTACTTTGTTTTAGGCATGAGTCGAAAAGTATGGCCAGTTTCCTAGTGATGATCTTACCTACTTTTTTGAGTAGGTCAATGGGGATGTTGTCTGGCCAAGGGGCCTTTCCTTACTCTGTTTGTCGGATGGCTTGTTTCACCTCCCACGGGATTACATCTGGAAAACCTTTAAGCTGATAGCTCGCGTCTTTCATATCCTGTTCGTTGTTTTGTAGTTCTTGTTTGGAGGAATAAAGCTTTTGGTGGGATATTTTGTCACCTCCAACAACCCTGTATCTGTCGATTGTTAGGTTTTTCCTCAAGTATGCTGGTTATTTGCTTCTATCCTGGATTGAGGCTTTTCCTTATAGCTTTGAAGTCTTGACCTTTTTGAGTGTTGATTTGATGATTGCTATAGTGTATCCTCTTCTGTCTTCTCTTTGTTTCTTTATGATTGGTTTATACAGTTTGATTTCTTCTCCTCTTGTTGTCGGTGGCTTCAGGTTTACGTGTTTTTATATGAGATTCCTCGTTTCATCTAAGATTCTATTGATGGTTTGTGTGCTTGTTGATTTAAATATTGTGGCGACTTCTATTAGAGAGGCTGGCATTTTGTTGTTGAGTCCTTTGATGTTGATGTTTTTTTCCTGTTCAGTAAGAACTTTATATCTGTTTTTCAGTTCAAGTTTGAAGGATCGAGTGAATTCTTTTGGTATGTTTAGTGGTTGCAGTTTGATATGGAATATTTTTCTGTGTTCTTTGATTGTGTTCACTTGCATTTTACTTCTTACTATTCTGTGGTTGCTTCCTACGTTGAATTAGGACTTGGATATCCTTGATGATGTCGCTTCTGTTTGTTAGGATGTAGTCTATTCCGTTTTTGGTCTCATAGTTGGAGCTTTTCCAAGTCCATTTCCTATTGGGTCTTCTTTTGAAGAAGATGTTCATGATTTTGAACCATTAACCATTGTTTATATCCAAATTTGCCGACGCAGTTTTCATTTCCTTGTCTCACCTATGCGTTGAAGTCTCCCATGATGACATTGAAGTATTTTCTGGTGTCTTGGAGAAGGGACTTTAAGTCCACATAGAAGTTATCTATATCTGCTTGGGTTGATTGCGAAGTAGGGGCGTAGACTTGAATAATATTCAATTTGTACCTCTTTGAAAGTTTTTGGTGACGCTTGTTGCTCGACCCGAGTCGGCTCTGAAGCCTGTCGCGTTGTCTTTGAGGTCTTTATTGATGAGAAAGCCTACTACATTCTAGATAGATAGTGATGAAAATGGACAAAGAGATAGATATAGATAAATCGGGACAGACTGAAGTATATAGATAGCCAGATAGATAGACAGCTTACCTTATGTTTGCAAGCCACAAGGGAATATTGGTGTACATCACATCACATCACGAGAAAGAATTGGATTCAACCAACTTGGCACATCTTTTCTTTCGGTTTGCAAGTTCTCGTTTCTTCGGTGTCTATATAGGACTAAGAATAGAAGAAACGAACACATGATTAATTTACTGATATTGTTTTAGCCACACATTTAGATTTAAGTAAAGATTACTGATTAAAACATAGGTGACGAGATCTTTGAGTCTATCTACAATTTACAATTGTTAATACGAATTCAAAGATATTCGAATGTCAGTCAGGGATCAGCCAAAAGACGGGTGATTACAACGCTGTTTAAAGAGGGGTTCAATTGTTAACCATTCTTATTCTCAGCTCTTTTACCCCCTCTCTTCCTCATTTGATATTTCTGACAATGCTTGATCACCACGCGGATAGATAATGCTCAATTCTTTTACGCTTTCCAGTCTCCCTCATTCCATCTTTATTGACATTAACTGATCAACAAACTGTCGGCTAGATATCGAATACTCAGCAGTTTTACCTTCCTTAATCTCTCCCTAATTCGATCATTACTGAAAGTACTTCATCGCTAATAATCCAAAGAATTAATCGATGATTCCTTACTAATAAATTAAAACTGCTATTGAAATAGAGAATAAGAAAATTATCCGAAGAAACCTAAAATTTATCAAATTTGCACAACCAAAAAAGTTGGAATTATCTGCATATCATTATGTTGTACTATCTTTTTGATCACTCACGTCACTCATAGCAAATTGGTAAGGATGCAGGCTCCATGTAATTCATAATGAGTTCAATTCTTACTAAATACTCTGCTGATCCATACTCGATGTCAGAATTCTAATATCAAAAAACATTTTACACAATCTGCTTTCAAATTTTTTTGGTCTCGAAATATGAACAATATGGCTATTGAAAACACAGGACATTGTTTACAAACAATTTGCTCTCATATATAAATACAGAAAATGGCCAGAAAAAATTACTTCCAGTCATTACCAGTCGTTTAACTTGGTACAAGCTGAGTTATAATTCTGCATGAGAATTGAGCTCGAAAGAATGAAAGTGTCCATTTTGCTGCCTTTTTGACCAGCGATCAATTTGAAATGTCAAAGACCATTTCTTTTCAGCTGTTCCACGAAATCATTCTTTACCCGACTCAAATATCGATGATGTCAAGTTGTATTTACACAATGCAATATAGACGGATATAGGTCATTCAAAAACGAATCTGGTATTTGTATTCGATATCAGGATCTGCTAAATCAGTAAATCTTGGACTGCCATTCAAAATAAATTATTTAATCGTAAAATGATTATCAACAATTTTAGAAATAGAAATTGGTAATTATGTTATAGCTTCAGACAATGTCTAACTCTGCCAGACAGAAAATTTTGTCGACGGTGGAAGATGGTGACAAAAGACACCGGTTCACTTTTGATCACTGAAGTTAAGCAATGGCTAGCCTGACCAGCACTTAGATGGGTGCCTGCTCAGGAATATCATTGTAAATATGTGCTGCCTGCACGCACGTGTGTACCTCCACATTAAAACCGACCTCATGTCAAATTCTGCCACCCTGGGAAGGTAGTTAAATACCTACTACACATATAAAGCTATCATGTCCAGAGCACTTACTCTCACTTCATGCTAATGCATTCAGCCAAGGAATGGAACCACCTCTCCATGAACTCTGTGATCATTGCCAGAAATATTGACCAAAATATCTCATCATTGGTATGCAACGATCTTTGAGATCAGAATGTGAGAGTGATCATTTGGACAAAGCACTTCCCCATAAGTACTTTTTCAGGCAACAAAAAACATGAAAGCATTTACACCCATTGCCATCGTTGACAGGGGTCAATTATTTATATTCCACTCCAGGCAAAGACTCATTATTGTAGCGGAATAAGCTGGACGAAAAATTCATTGATTCCATTCATGCATTTCCATTTGAACAGGATTTAAAAATAAAAAAAAACAAAGCCGGCGAAGAGTCGATGAGTTCGAACGTAGTGTGAGGCTGTTATCCTCGAGGTGGGCACATTAACTACAACGATATTTGCCTCAATTAATCGATTCTATTACTGGCTCATTGTAAAACTGGTGCATTCCATAAAACAATTTCTGCATGTGTCAAACGACGTATTGGGCAATTATTTTGTCTGCATGTTTTGAACAAACCATGGAGACCTAATCATTGTCCGTAGCGATTGTAGGTTTTTACAGGGCTGGTTACTTGCTGGTTGTCCTAGAAGGACTGTCTTACAGGGCTAATGGGATCCAACTACCCTATTTACCTGTAGCCTGGGTGGATTCATGGCTTCCCAAACGGTATTAGTGTGAATTGAACGCAGACTGCCCCAGCTTGTTCGACTTCAGTTGGCTGATTCCATTTTGTGTCATTTATCACTGAGTCCACACATCAACAATGTCCTGAATAAATCATTTTGAAGTTTTACATTTTCATCTATTCAACCGCTGTATTTTTCAGACATATTGAAAAATACAGTTTCACTAACCTTTAACGCGTTGTCCGCTGCAAAAACCATAAGTGTATCGGCAATGAAGTGTGGGGCCAGCTTCACACTTGCACCTTAAGCAACGTCCAACCAAATATAAAGTTGATTCTTCTCCAACCTCAACAATACGTTTTTGATACGAGTGATCTTTCGTGTCTACTTTTTCGTAGAAGAAACAATTATCTGTTCCAACTGCAAATAAGATCGGGAAACATTTTCAACTCGGATGAGACATAAAAAATATCTATCTATCTATCTATCTATCTATCTATCTATCTGTCTATAAATATATGAATATATATATGTGTATATATATATATATATATATACAATCATATATATATATATATATATATATATATATATATATATATATATATATACAATCATTTATATTTTTGTATATATATGCACCTATATGTGTATATAAGCATATATGTACATATATATATATGTACACACACACACACGCACATATTTAAATATATATATATATATATATATATATATATATGCGTGTGTGTGTATATATATATATATATATATATGTGTGTGTGTGTGTGTGTGTGTGTGTGTATGCCCGTGTCAGTAATTACATATGCATATATAGAGAGAGAGAATGAGAGAGAGAGAGAGTGACGGATCCGTGAGTATATTTAAACAAATATTAGCAACAATTTTCAGCTTTCACTCCGTAATTGATTCCCAATTTTTATAAAAAACTGTCGTCCATCTAATTAAACATAATCTTATTAATGTTGTTGCAGTTAATCATGTGCCTTTCTCCCTTCTTGGCGTCTTTCCGCAGCTGAAAATAAGGTAGGGAAGCATTTTCAACTCGGATGATACCTAATATATATGTATATATATATATATATATATATATGTGTGTGTGTGTGTGTGTGTGTGTGTGTGTGTGTGTGTGTGTGCGTGTGCGTTCATGATTGTATACACCGGAAAAAAGGAAAAAACAATTTTACTTGCTTTGCTTTAGTGGAATCAGTAACAATACAGATATTCACTCTAAGTAGTCGATTTTGTTACTGGATCGTGGTGAAAAATCACTTCTTCAAGTAACATGGATACCATGCAATAATTGTATTTTTGTCAACTGGTGTATCTGACTTCATAGTTTTTCATCACTTTTATAAAAAATCACTGAAACTTAAACATAAATAAACAAGGATAAGGCCTAAAATGAGATCTTATTCTGAAAATTCTTCTTTTTTTCCCAAAATCACCATCATCACCAGCAGCAGTAGCAGCCTTTGAACGTTGGTTCTTTATCAAGGTTGCAGAATTTTTTTCTATTCTCTAAAATGTATTTCATATTTATCCATATGCACTTTGAATGATTTTATTTGCTGTGTTCCAGATATATTGACAAAAAATGTCTCGTCACTGGCATATGACTATTGAAGAATGTGCAAGTGACTATTTGAGCCAATTACTTCCCCCTTTAAATAGCTTTAGTACGCAACAATGACCATGAAAACAGCAAAAGATATTGTCACCCTTGACAGAGGTCGATCACCCGTATTTAACACCAGGCAACGACTCATGTATGTAAATGAATAAGCTTGATAAACTTATCGGTTTGGTTTTTGCTTTTCAGAAACGAATTTAAAAACCAACAAAAAACCAGCGAAGAGTTGGTGAGTTCGAACGGAGAGTGGGGCTTTTACTTTGATGGGAATACATCGAGTACAAGGCTTTCGCTTCAACTAATCGGTTTTATTTCTGGGACTCGGTGGAAAAAACTGAGGCTGTTATGGAATAATTCTATTCTCTGTTTTCTGGTGTATTCGATCTTAAATTATCAGTTTTGCAAATCGTAGGTTCTGATTAACGAATCAATATCATGCAGAAAGATTTTTTTCAAGCATCGAACGACACATTAGGCATTGAATGATTTTGGAGACCTAATCATTGAGACAATTATATGTTTCTCGGGGCTGGGTGTTAGCCGGATGCCCAAAAGAGATTGCATTGGGGTCCAACTACTCCGCTATTTCCCCATAGCAGGAGGCGAAGCAAACTGTCCCGGCTGGTGATTGACCTAAGTTTACTGATTCCATTCTCAGTGTCGTTTAAAACTAAGCCCTCCAAAATGTCACGAAGAAATCAGTGTTAAAATCCACTCGAAGTTCATGGGAATTTCATACGTTTTTTTAAAGATATCAAGCATAAAGTAGAAAAACAGTAATTCATGAATGGAGAAGAAAAACTATCACTTATTGGGGTAAAGACGATTTACAGATTTAAGAATAAAAAAGATTGTTAATAAATTTACCTGTCAGGGCGACAGCAGTCAGAAAGAATACAAGTGCTTGCAACATGGTGTGGATCATTCAAATGCCAATATGCTTGATAGCTTTAGGGGACCCCAGCTTTTATAGCCAATCACCGAGTGTTATTAGCATGAATAAATATATGTACACGCACATACACAGAACTATCTAACTGACTAGTTAGCTAGCTTGCTAGATTTGCAATAAGATACGCTAATGAATCGACATACTGATCTGATAGCGCTTCAGTTTCAATCAAACTTCTTTCGAGATTAAACTCTCACAACGTTATTTTTAATAATTTTCAGCAACAGACTTTCTGTTATTGGCGTTCTATAGTATTTCCATCCTCCCGATACAACAAAAACGTACGTAAGATACCCCAGCATAATAAAGATCGAGATCGATTGCAAAAGTAGCTAACCGTACCCTATAAAAATTTATGTGTTCATTTTTTCCCAAGGTAAAGGTTACAATATAAATTCATGCTAAAATGGACATGCTTTGTGTACGACTTTTAAAGGGATTGATCTACATGCTGATGAAAATAAGCAGTGGGGACTTTGTATTGTTCATAGGACAAGCGAATGAGAAGGTGAATGATTTTTTTTACCAACTGCTGATTTTTGTTACGGACAACCATTATTGTTATAGAATGTGCGTTCTGATCTGTCATACAATTTATTTACTCAGCACATTACACCTTCCATAATAAGAAACAAACCTAATAACAACTGCTACATCGGTTTGCTGCTCATTGCTATACAACGTCAGTTCTAATTTTATGTTCTATGTCTTTTCACACACACACGCACACACATATATATACATGTATGTGTGTTTGTGTGTGTGTGTGTGTGAGTGTGTATAGAGAGAGAGGGCAAGAGGGAGAGAGAGGAATCCATATATATATATATATATATATATATATATATATATATATATATTTATATATATATATATATAGAGAGAGAGAGAGAGAGAGAGAGAAAGAGAGAGAGAGATGCAAAAAGGCATATGAATAAAACTCACAAATATCAATCAAAACATTGTGAACAGCAAAACATCAAACCTAAGGAACCCATTAAATAAACAACGTAAGTAAAAAGTTATTTTAGTTCTATTAAGAATGGGGGGGGTTGCTTTTCAAATAACCTATAGGGAGAAAGGTTGATAAACCCTGCTGTAATGTTTATAATTCACTTACCTTAGTGTTGGATGCAGACATTTATTCAATTCACTTTCATGTGGTAGATCTGGGTAATGTTATCATTCAGAATATGAACTTTTTTTGCATGTTTGTAAAATCATGAAAGCCATCAACTAAAACGATGAAGAGTAAGATAGTACACTCGACTCTTCCATCCAACTGGTTAAAATTTTATTGATAACCCCCCCCCCCCGTACCCACTATTTCAAACTATGTACTCTTCTTGGTAAACTAATTCAGTATTTTGTGTAATTCAGTATTTTGTTTAATTCAGTATTTTGTTCTTTTAAAAAAATTCAATCCAAATGAATACTTGCACTCTTTCCTTGTGGGTCAAATGAAAGAAAAGGGGATCTGGACGCACGGTATATAGCGATGATCAGAGGCTAATCTTGCTGGTTGTGGTTAGTAGGTTCGATCCTCATAGGATCTCCCAATATAGATGGTCTGAGATCAACTCATGGAAAATTAATATCTGCTCTGAGAATGAAGAGTCTGATTTTATTGGTTCGCTGTCCACAGCACTCGTCTCTTTTACTCGAGGATGAAAAAAATTGCTGATAAAAATACCCCCTGCCCACTTCAACTTAAACTAATTCTCTAAGTATTTTCTTAAAAAATTGCTTTATAGAATTTCAAACATATCCGTGATTTTTCTTTACCTCATGTATCAACTAATAATATTCATTAAATGTATTCTATACAAATAACGAAGAAAATCAGCATTTTTCTTAGCGACATGGTTACAAAAATATCAGAAATATGAAATATAAAACCGAGATATTCAGAATGAAATCTACTTGCACAAGTATGATTTTAGGGGATTCCCTTCTACCCACCCGTTGAAACTATAAACTATTCGAGTAAAAACGGATTTTTTCCAAAAAAAGATAAAACAAATGATAGTAATTAAAACCAACCTGTGAATCACCAGAAGAATGGATCAGGATGTACATCGTACAGCAATGATGAACAAAATTGGATTTGATTGTGTGTTTCACCCTTATTGGATCTCCTACCATTGATGGTCCGATGTTAAACAGCTGAGTTAAATAAGATGAAGAAATAACGGATCAGGACGCACGTCGTATTGCAATTATCGACAAGCTTATCTTACTGGCCGTTGTTAATGGGTTCGTTCCACATTGGATCACCAGGCATCGATGACCTGATATCAACCTTTGCTGAGCGAATCTATTTACATAATGATTATTGTTGGGGTTTTTTCATATTTCTCTCTGTAACAATTGACTCTTCTATGTAAATGTAACAATGTCGCTGATAAAAAATTAAAAAAAAACATCCCCAGCCAAGGATTTAGTCTATGCCATCCGATCCACTGGTTAGGAGACGTTTAATTGAGAAATTTGCAGACCTGTCTAGATGTGCTATGAGTGCTGTGGGAACACGTGGGGAGGGTATTCCCCAACCTTTGGGATGAGAGGAACGGCGTCACCTAGCTATTTACATACTACTCAAATTCTCTCTTTGGGCAAATAACTTATAAGAAAAGTGTGCCACCAATTCATGTCCCAATATTCATCCTATATGACCACAAGTTTCTTTTGAGAATTGGGTACAGGGACTTGAAATCCACCCTTCGATGGGAGGCAGCCCAACGTCCCTCACTTCTTTTCCCACATTCACACCACTGAGTACTACGTGCGACTAACAGCGGCCAAGTGGAAGTTTACTAAGGGTTGCTAAAATGTGGATTACTCTGTCTTTATTCTGCAACTAACACCGTACAATTATGTTTATATTACATGAAGTATCCGTCTCTACCGGAGAGAATATTTAAGGGGGAAAAAGACTAAACCCTGATCACTAGTAAAAAAAATCTCATCATTTGTGACCCCTTGAAAAAGAAAACATTCATCTTCACTTCTGACCCCTATAAGTGAAAATTAAAACTTCACTTCTGACCTCTCAAAGAAGGGGAAAGTATCCCTCCCACTTTTGAAAGCTTGAAAGGAGGAAAGGTTCCCTATCACTTTTGACCCCTTGAAGTGGGAGGATTTCCCTTCACTTTTGATCTGTTAAATGGAGGAAAAGTTCCCTTCACTTTTGGTCCCATGAAGAGTATATATAAG
The DNA here is from genome assembly GCA_963457665.1 of Thysanoteuthis rhombus. Classification (NCBI taxonomy): domain Eukaryota; kingdom Metazoa; phylum Mollusca; class Cephalopoda; order Oegopsida; family Thysanoteuthidae; genus Thysanoteuthis; species Thysanoteuthis major. The sequence goes on from OY735230.1 coordinate 62,193, forward strand.
TATGTACAATAAGGAGATGTATAGGTGGTTTCTAGAGTGTGACAGACAACCACACACGCACGCACACACACACACACACACACACACACACACACACACACACATATATATATATATATATATATATATATATACAGATTTGTATTAAAACTGTTCAGAAAACTGTCAACATCAACATGGTCAACATAGAAATAGGATTCTTCAGTTCCTAGGCTGGCTGGCTGGCTGGCTGACTGGCTATGTATGTGTTACACGTACTAAAGGGCTAAATATTTTAATATTTACTATTTATCATGTCTATAAAAACATTTTTTTCTTTTCAAAGTTGACCCATTAAATTGCTTTTAGTGGAGGTCAATTTGCCATATAAGTTCATGCTAAATTGATCTTGTACTTTCTATCCAGCAGTATTCACGCTTGTTTTGTGAAAATTTGGACTTTTCCAGGGACTATCGTCGCACTAAAAGGTGAGATAAGTAACTTGTTTATTGATCACCCCTTCTCCCAATGTTTTAAACACAGCATGCTTCCAAAAGACATTGGTAAGGCTACAGTTTCTATTGAGTGACTGTTCTTGATAGATTTGTAAAGTTGTAAAGATAAGTTATGGACACACTTTTACCTGTAGCCAACAGAGTTATTAGAACACATTCAATGCAAAGATACTTTATAATTGAATACAATCCAATTTTAACATGTTGATCTTCTTACATGTAAACTGAATTCTAAGTAGGTTGATTGCTTTCCAACACATATGGTGTCTCCTCCTACTAAACCAGAGTTACTGAGCATTGTCTGTTATCTATAGCTAAAAATGGTAAAAATCGGCTAAATTTCAAATATTCTAAATGTTGTCACATTGTAAGGTAGACGTTGCTTCTCGTATCGTAACAATTTTGCTTCACAAAAAATCAATGAATCATTTACGCATAAAACGATGGCGTACACAAAAACCGATGACGAGTCAAACAACAACGAAGATGGCTGTGTTAAATTTTTTGATCTGATGAATAGAATATGATAGAATGAATTCTATTTCTCCAAATGAACGATAGCAAATTATTTTTGCATAACTATTCCTAGGTAAGAAGACTGAGAGACTCAAGAAAAGGATGAATTAGCTTAATACTGTTTTCCTTGTATCATTTTGTTTGCTTCAAAGTTTTTGTCAACATCGAATTTCTTACTAATGAAAGGGTTGAATTAGAATAGGTAGTTTTGTAATTATAGTGTACGAAGAAATGAATTCTGTTCTCTTCACCTCTGAGTCATTCCATATCAAATAACCTGATTTTAGGAACTTTCCCTAGGCCACCATCTCAGATTTAGCTGAAAAATTTCACCATCAATACGACTTACAAAACCCTAACATTAATACCGACGGAGAAATTATACACCTACACGGAGGAAAATGACTCATTCACGATAGAACAGAAGGGCCGTCGGAGAAGATCGTACGTATCGTAAGGACCAAGCCTTGATTAATCATATGATCCTAAAAATTTGCTGCAGTAAACGCAAGAACCTTAACACTGCATGGATCGTTTGGCAGTGTTCCATACTCGCGGATATTAAAAGCTATGGAATTGTTTATCAGTGTTGGTGAAATTCTGCGACATAATATGTCATTATGGAACACTGGCCTCTTCCTTTCTCATTCGAATTGGATAATAACATCCAGGAATGTCAGCATAAACTGTGGCATATTCCAAGGGGTTTCATTCTCTCCCCTTCTCTCTGATTCCTTTATCCATTGAACTACACAAAACTGGGGATTCAAGTTGAAAGACGGAATAGTCAGTCACCTAACCTACTTGGACGATTTGGATCTAGATGGCAACGTTGAAAATGAACTTGAAGGTTTTTTAAGTACGGTTAAAAACTTTAGTGAAGACTTAGGAATGGAAGTGGGCTATAGCCATATCCAAAAGCGGTAGGTTAGTCAAAAACAACTCCATAGAACTAAATATACAAACAGCAATAAAAGAATTAGGATAAGGAGAGATATATAAGTTCTTGAGAATTGATGAAGAAGCAGAATACAACGTGTCAGTATGAAAGAGAAAGCAAGGAAAAGGTTCTTCAGAAGAGTGAGGGCGGCACTGAAGATTGAGCTGAATTTTTAAATAATAGAATAAAAGCTATTGATACGATAGTGGTAATAAATAATTTTAATTTGATTAACTGAAATCTAGACGAGATTAGAAAAATAGACCCCAAATAAGAAAACTACCAACGCGCCACAGAATGCACCATCCTAAAAGTGACATTGACTGTCTCTATTTGCCAAGGAGTAACGATGCAAGGGGAGTTATGCAACTCTAACTGACCTACAAAACAGCAACAATAGTAATACACCAGTACCTCGAAATCACTCGGGACTGGGTGCTAAAACTAATTAAGGAATATCGAAGTGTTGAAACCTTCTCTGAGTAGATCGAGACAAGGTTGGCCAACTGTGAAATAGGTGCTAGAAGAATGCGAACAGGTGACAGGAGCCAAGATTAAAAGCAGAAAGTTTTCTGGTTTGCCAATATGAGGAAGTCTCCTCTTTCGAGGCCTCAACTTGATAGAATGACCTGTTTGCATCTTCAAGTTGGTCAGGGCCAGATTTCTAATTGGGAAAGAATTGATTTGAGGCAAGTCAGATTGGCTACCAAGACTTGTCATCGATGGAAGTTATCCTTGAAAAGCGTGATTGAAGTGTGCTCTACACACGTCTTTCTTCTGATCCTTTACCGGCTGGCTCTACTCCCCCTCCCCTGCAGACCAAATATTGGTCCTCGGATTTTTTCCATGTAAGAGGGACTAGCTAATGGTTTACAGAGAGGTCTGTACCCAATTTGGTAATGCTGCACTTGGCGAGTGCATGACACACCGAGAGGTTAGTGGACGTACGAACAAAGGAATCTACACGGGAATACAGGATTAAGTTGTCTTTCTTACGATCTGCCTTTATTGGGGATTACTGGGAGGGGTGCTTATGGACCCCTGTGCAAAGGCTTGACCAATCGGCGAGGGAGCTCCGAACATAATGGTCTTGGATGCCAGGTGTGGAGTACCTTAAATACTCTGATTTTCCTCTAACTTGGCGATTAGTCTGAAATGTACTGTCTCTCAATGACACACAGTCGAAGTGGGCTCGTTGAACATGTCAAATTCTCCCTGATGTGACTGTGATCTGGAAGAAACTACTTGGTGCGAGCTGTCCCTCTGTAACAAGATCACAAGGCAAACTGACAACCTGCATCACTCACGATCAACTCGTATTTGTGAATGTTGCGGACATGTGTGACAATAGGTCTCCTTTGTGGTCCGGGATGAAACAGACAATGTTTCTCATGCTGCTGTCAGTGGCTAAAATGGTGGTATGGAACACATAATTGGAGGGGACCTGAGAACAAATTGTTTTGTCGTCAGGATCTGATTCTTCATTTAAGCATCAGTCAAAAATGAAAATCAGATGTGACAGAAGAAAAATGCTTCGCATAGGTTTCAGCAAGAGATGGGTGAATGCAACAAACCTAGTTTACTTGGGAAGAGCCTAATTTGAGTTGCCTTTTTAGCCGTTATGTGGTATAAACAGGGCAAATCTCTCCCAAAAACCTTTCCAGGTTAATTAATTGTAACTAGATGAGGGAGTGAAGCATCTGTCCTCTTTGATTTAAATTAATTTAATCTTTAACCTTTTTCTTCTGTCTCGTGTTTTCTATCTTGAAAAACAACGTTTTCATAATCTGTTTATACCTCCTTTCTAAAGACCATTTTCCTAGTTTCTTGGCCCCAGAAAACTGGGCTGTCTTTACCTAGCATTGATGAGGAGGATCCAGTACTAAAAACCTCTTTTTGTGATCTTAATTTCAAGGTCTTCGCACTTTGAAACTTTTTAAAATGATTTTACAAATATGTTATACCTGATGGAATCGTCATATACATTAATAGACACTTTTTTCCTTGTCCCTAATTATATCTGGGCGGATAGCTTTGATGGTTCGATCTGTGTATGCTGTGAAATACCATGATATTGCCACCTATTGTGTTTCAGTTATCGATTCTGGGAGATGTTTAAACCAATGTTCAGTCCTAGGATGGCCATAGTGCTTACAAACGATCCTGTGGATTTACGGGCCCACTCTATTGCGCCCAAGTCCGAACATCATCGTTTTAAGCGTAATGACTCATTGGTTTTTGATGTTGTTAGATTGTTACGAGTGTGACAACATTTAAAGCGTATAAAATTTAGCTGATTTTAGCTATTTTGAATACAGGTTCATCTATGAATATAAGACAATGCCCAGCAGCAATGGTTTGTAAAAAGAGACACCATCTGTGTTGAAAAGTAATCAGCCTATTCAAAATTCCGTTCACATGTAAAAAGATCAAAATGTTAAAATTGAATTGTGATCTATTGTTAAGACTCTTTGCATTGTATGTCTTCTATTAACTTTGTTGGCTACCGGCTACAAAGTGTCCATAAATTATCATAACAACTTTGAAAATCCAGTAAAAACGGCCATGATTAGTCAGTCGATAGAAACATTCGTACGACCAATGTCATTTGGGTGCTTGTTGTGTTCAAAAAATTGGAAAATGGGGCCAATTTAGCTTACACTTTCATGGTAAATTCACCCCTACTGAAAACTTATTTATCGGGTCATCTTTATATTGAAGAAAAACTTTTTTGTAGGTATATTGAGCAGTGAAAATTTTCAGCCCTTTAATACGCGTAATAAGTACAGAGCCTGACAGACCAACTAGAAAACTGAAAAAAAAACAATGTTGACTATGTTTTTGACAGTTTTGGGTGACGGTTTCTAATAAAAAATCTTTATATATATATATATATATATATATATATATATATATATGTATATATATGTGTGTGTGTGTGTGTGTGTGTGTGTGTGTCACACTATAGAAACCACTAATGAGTTTTCTTATTTCTTCTTGTTTCTACATAGTTCTTCAAGGGGTTAAAAGTGGGGGGAAACTTTTCCCCTTTGAAGAGTCAAAAGCAATAGGAAATTTTTTCTCCTTTTACACAGTTTCAAATTTCTTACTAAGTCCCAGTCTTTGACGGATAGTTTTTCCTCAAAGATTTGATCTCTTTGAATCCATAATTCACAAACGTACAATCCAGAAGCCCTTAATCGAGAATTTGTTAGCCACATCACTGAACAAGAGGATGTTGGAAATAAGTTTCTTATTTGGGGAAACTAATTTCATTTCTGTCAGTAACTCACTTGTTGCTCTCTCAGCTATTGAGTTCTTGTTTAAGTTCAACGTTTTTGGAGGATCAAGGTTGATCCTGGTTTTCTCTTAGAAATGATATTTCTGATAATTGATATTTCCGTGGCAGACTCATCTTGAATGAGTTCTGCCAGGAGGTGTGAGGTAACGTATTCTTGAATCACCATGATTTTTGTGGGGTACGTTTGAGGACATCTGGTGCAAATCTAACTACAGCTGCTGCTACTGCTGCTGGGTCACATGATCGAATAATCATAGCAGGAGGGAGTACATCAGTGACAGGATTTTGTGACCATTCACTCAGTGATTGATTTTCGTATTCATCGAACTTTTTCCTTTTTCACTCATCCGTCTGTACGTTTCCTATGGTTATTTTAGCGGCCCGGGTCACATTCCTCGGCATAGAGCCTTGAAAATTCCTATGTGTAATCCAATATCCAATTTCTAAAAACAGATATTCCGCTTGTTTCTCTATAATGATAATCCATTGAAAAATAGACAGTTTTATTCCGCTCACATCCATGACGTAGCATTTTTGACGTTTAGGCGTTTGTGCAAAAGCTTATTTTGAATGATAGACTGAGAGAGAAAGTATGAAAGAGAATATGGTTGAATTTTCATTTTTGAAAAATGAATATCATATTTTAATGTACTACTGGTTTTTGTTTCATCCTTTTCCTTGAAACCATGCTCCAGTGTAAATTCGTATCGCTGTCCGAAGAGTTGGGATGTGATAAGTGGATGAATGAAGTTTTGAATGACAGAAACATATGAACTTATAAAAAAGGAATATTGAAGCAACCTTAGCCTATGTTTTAGTTGTTTGGTCGGATTGGTGATCGCAGCTCTGATGATCAAATTTAAGCAAACAATATTTTGCATTTTAATGCACACTGACATCATTGAAAAACTACAAAATCACCAATAATGCATTCTGATGCAAAGCATTTATCGATAAACAACAACTTCATACGATATTCAGCATACAATTCTGTCACTTTTATATAAATATTTTTCATATCTATTGAAACATGTGGTACAGCGTTCCAGTTTTCATTTTCATTTTTTTTCTTGAATTTTAATTTATTTCAATTTTTTTAAAGTGAGCAGAATGCCTATCAGGAATTCAGGACATTTTTCTGTACAGAAGTTTACTTGCACAGTCATTAACAGTCGTTTCAGTTTGTACAAGCTGGGTTATAGTTATGCATGAGAAACGAACTTAAAAAATCGAATATGGACGTCAAAGAAACTATTTCTATTTACCTGTTCTGTATATTTACTCTTTATCTATAAATATGGCTATCCCAGTGACATCAAAGAACAGGCTGGGTGACAACTGCAAATAGTAACCACTGAAAAGAGAGTAGATAGCATGGAGAGACGGCACCTGGGGTCTGGGTGGGTTAGCACTCCAAGCTGCAGCTCTCAAAAATGAACACATTTTCAACACTGCGTAGAGTACTCCTAAAAATTGCCTTGGGTACCTGAGAGAGGGATAAGTGTATCATGCGAACGAATTCAGTGTTAAAGACCAAGGCTAATGACCAGAGAGTCAAGGAGGCAATGAAATTAGCAAGAATCTTGGAAATCCCTGGCCTGAATGGAGTGCCGTACAAAGTCTTCAAAAGATACCCTATGCTTCTTGGGCGTCTCTGAGGAGCATATAGGGTAATCTAGAAGAGTTGAAAGGTGTTGCAACAGTGAATATGTAGAATGTGTTCGGGTTCACAAGAAGGAGAATGCTTACAACATAGAGCAGCTCCGAACCATCTCATTGCTCAATGCGGAATAGAAAAAATTTTCCATCATCATCTCAAATCACCTTATGGAATTTTTTTAATGAACCCCCACATTGACACCTCTGCGCAAAAGGGAAGAACCCCTGATATCATAGGATATATGGAGCATACGGTTGTAGTGACTCATCAATGAGGTGCGAGGAAGTAGAGGAGACCTGGTTGTGTGTTGGCTCGATCTAATGCTTATGGATCAGTCCCCAACAAGCCAGTGGAATCGGTACTGTCGAGATACTTTGTCCCTCAGAGAATTCATGAAATTATTGTCGGTTATTACAGTCTAAGGATGTCCTATGGAAATTTAACATTAGCGTGACACCGGCAAGGAAATGGCATTGACACGGGTTGCACTATCTCTTTGTCAATATTTGAGCTAGCCAAGGTCTAAATCCGGTAAGGGACAAACCTTTTCATAGATGGCCTGATACAACACCATATATGACTGGATACAGGTGGTTCCTTTGGGGTCGTAAACGGCTCATCACCAAGCCACAGCTTCCATTCGGTAGCATGGTAGAGGAGTTCAAAGTGGCCAGAGCCCGAGAGGTCCTGACTTCTGTCTCCTCGGCAGGTATTGAAGTCAGAACAGGAAGGAAGTGGTGTGCTCAAGGAGCAGTTGGGGGAGCTGGGGTAAAGTTGCAGCACAAAATCCTGCGGCAATGGATCCGGCAAGGTTTGGCAGCAATACAAAACCTTGCAATAGAAAAGCCCGAGGGAAGAAGAGATTAATGACCCAGGAAGGACTACGCGCAGAGGAGAGGGTCACTTTATAAGAATGCTTTGAATGGACAAACAGGGCACCTGGACAAGGTGGGAATCGATAACTGACTTAAAATCACCTGGAAAGATCTCTGGAAGGCAGAACCTCAACAATTCAAATTCTTGGTCCAGTTGGTGCCTGATGTCCTCACCAATCCTTCCACCAAGTTCGGCTGGGGTCTAGCAGAAGTACCAATGTGCTCTCTCAGTCAGTAAACAGGATCCCTCGAGAATGGCCTCAATTGCTGCCCAAGAGTCTTGCAGGTATCGTTGGTGACATGACCAGGTACTGTGGGTAGTAGCAGAGACAATCGACATTCGCATCAAATCCAGCGAAGTAGCCCATGGAATATGTTAGGTTAGGAGAGAAGCCCAAAACCCAGAGTGAACTGCTCGTAACAGTTAAAGACTGGATCTGCCTGGCCGACTTGCGACGACAATTAAGGTACACAGAAACCATCGTGGCCACCACACTCAGACCAGACTTTATTTTGATACTAGTGGCGAAAAAGCTGGTAACTTTGTATAAATCTACGGTCCCTGGGGATGACCGTATCGAGGAGACTCAAAAATGAAAAGATCAAAGTAAGAGGAATAGGTGGCCGAGCTCATTCAAACTCTTCACTTGGTCCTAAAGGGAGAAAAAACGTCAGAAACATTTTTGGAGCTGCTGAGAGAGATTCTCGATGGCTCTGGTTGAAAAGGGTGATGTGGTGTGTTATCCTATTTGGTTAGAAGATGGGACTTGATCATCCTCGGCTGGGTCACTCGGTAATTGAGACTCAAAACGCCTGAGTGTCCTGCGTTTCATTACAGACGATGTGTCCAAGTCGCATTATACGGTGTATTAAATACAAATGCCCCAAGGCTATCAAGTCATATTTACCGTTACAATGTTTATTTGAAAAATTAATATAAATTATTCTGAGCAGAGAAAAAATGATTGCGCTGTCTTTAATTCTTTTGAGATGTTCTTTTTGAAGAATTAGGCAGGGTTTTAGAACAAATACTAATTTTGGTTGAAATAAAAACAACAATTTTGAATCAGAACTTGAAATGTTTTTTTCTTGAGATTAGCCATGTATCAATGCAACGAATTTGATTTGTTGAAAAAGTTTTTGCCTCTATAAAGAGCTTGAATAGAAAAATACTCTTCAAAATATTGTTGCTTTGATTGCAACGACAGATGAAAGAAAACTTATAGAAAAAATCTGAATTTTCTCGAAATAAAAGTATGTATAAATTACTGTTTAAATCTGAGGTAGTTAAGTTCTTAGTACTTTCGCTCAACTTGTCATAATACCCTTAATGAAGACAAAAATCACCTCTCCTTATGCTTTCTTCCATCGTCTCGTATCTTGGCAATATATACTTACAGTTAATGGTATTCACCAATCGTTGATAGAGAAAAGAGAATGTGAGTACACCCTTTGGCCAAGCACTCTCTCACAACTATGCTCGATAGCCTGAAAGAAAAATGAAAGGAGATTTTTATTCCTGTTTTTGCTTTTGAATCGGAATATCCAAAAAAAGCAAGAGTTTGTATGGTGCAAAGATGATAAAATCCCCAAAGGGAGCACATTCACTATTTGCTTTAAGCAAAATGATTTTACTTATTCTCTCAGGAAGAGAACCTGCATTTAGGGTGTAATGATTATCTATTATTCATAATTATCATGATTTTGATTTTTCGTTAGTTTTTCAACTTTCAAAATCTAAACAATTGATTTATGAGAGAAAAATAACAACAACCTCTAATGTGGATGGAGATGATTTCAGGGTCAACTAAGCAACTCACTTACGTGTTGGGTTGCCTTTTCCGGGGTGGGGGGGTGGGGGTAATCAATGCAATCTAATGTGACTAAATGAAAATATCTTTTAAGTATGCAAATTTCAGCCTCAGAGAGAAGAGAACGTGAATACGCAGTCCGGCAAAGTATTCTCTCATAACTATTTTTGATTGGTTGAAATAAACATAAAAGGAGACTTTTTTTTTTTTTTATTTGCTTTCGAATTGGAATATGCAAAAATTCAAGCTTCTGGTTTGTGAGTTCGAGTACGGTGCAAAGCTGATTTTCCCAAAAGGAGAATATTCACAAGGAAAGCAATTGTTCAAAAGTCAAATTACAGAAAGGACATTGGTTGCTCTAATTCATTGAGAATCGTAGATGTTTACGTAGTTTTTAACCTTCAAAATGTTTCTAGCCAAACGACCATATGGGTGTCTGACCAAATCCGTTCACGGTTTCTTGTATACACCTGGAATCATGTTATTTGTTTATATAAGTCAAAACACATCATTTTTAGATGATAGTAGATTGGTTAACGTTTGCAATCAAACCACTTTAACGAAATACTTATTTTATCGTCATCGATACGAATTCATATAATTGCTTGCCATTCGGTAAAAATTTATGCTAGGATGTCGATCTCCCCATGTGACTTTGAGTATTATTCTTTCATGTGCATGTTGCATGGTTCTCAGTTTGCGGGTCAATCTTTTGGTTATGTTCCATGTTTCAGGTGGCTATTGGGAGAATGTATTTGTTGTAGACCCTCTTTTAAAAGCTGGTGAGATTTTTTAATTCACTAAAATAACAAAATCAGAAGATAATGCTCAAAAAGTTTAGTTAACAAAAAAATTGTTTTTTTGTGAGAATCACCATGAAACATTAAAAAAAAAACTCTCTATCAGATTATTGCAACATGACTGAATGCTGACGGGGAAGAGGAGCAGAATTAAATGATTGAAAGTTATTAGTTTTTTAGGTTAAAAAAGTCAGACGTTGCCGTTGATGGGGGAATCCAGTCCCGTTATCTGCTTCAGATACTTATTTTCTGGTTAGTGTTTTTCAGGTGATGGCACTTGCAAGGTTGATGAAGAAGTCAGAATACGGAAGTACCGGAAAATGGTATCAATATGTCTCCATTTTCCGACTTTTGGCCAGTAAAATTGCCCTTTTCCTCGGCGTGTTTTTTAAAAAATAACTTTAATAAATCATTTGTGTTTTAACTCCAAAGAGAGCAAGACATCCCCTAAAATTGGGGCCCAGTCGAGATGGCACGGGATTGAGATGTTGGCGTTTCCTTTTTCCTCTATCTGTCCGTAGATTTAAACGCCCACGGCTGATAATCATAGTATATATCAAACCTTCTCTCCCTCCCCCTGTACCCCTTTTTCTATTGCCCAAAAACGTCGCTGCCACTATGTTTGCTGCTTCGACTGCTGTGAGCGACTCCAGAAATAAACATCTCGAAACCAACATCGACCAATTGTGCTTGATTCTTGATTTAACGTGCATAGATTACAAGATCCGGTGTTGTTCATATGATTATATACAGTCATGAAAGATATCTCTTGGAAACTGACACAAGGTTTCATATGCCCTCTTCACTCAGCTCTTATAAATAACTAAAGTTGGACCATTTCAATAAACTGTTTCGCGAAAGCAGCATCAGTGGATTTTACTTCAGTAAATTCTTGCATTTCACTGGCTGAATCGTCCATATTAAGCATATCTTGCGGAGTTTTCATGTTCATTTCTTTGTTTGTATCACTTCTGGACTTATTAATCAGAGAAGCGATCAAAAGAACTTGGGCAGTAGTGTGGGTTGGGATGTAGCTTTTTTGTGATTCCATGGCAACTTTTTATTAGAAGAGTGAAGAAAGTTTTTTTATGAATCCTCATCATACGTACTTTCAAAAAAATATGTCGTCAATTTTGTGATGGCCTGGTGAATATAATTTACAATATGGCGCCCAAAATAGTCATCAGATGCTTATAATTCCTATTACTTGTTCATTTTTTAATTTAGAATAGTTATTTCTGTATTTTCGTAGCACCAGTTCTTAATAGCATACCAAAATTCTCCCACAATTCTGACCAAACTGACAAATTAGTTGGCCTTATGAAAAGAAAAACACCCTACCCACCGACAAATCGCAACGAAAGGTATCTGAATATTTGTTGTAGTATCAGGTGCGTCTGATAACTTCAAATGATTTTCAAGATGGCATACAATTGACTACCATATTAGTCAGCTGTTATGAAAAAGATCCCTTCTTACCCTCCAAAAAATCAAATCAAAAGGTTTTTCAACGGTTTTTCTGGTATTAAGTGTGCCCCATGATACACAATAAATCTACCATGGTATGACTATACAGCAATACACAATCCTTCTTTGTCTTATTGCCCAACTCTCCACAAAATATCATTGGAATTGGAGATATTATGTGGACAGACATGATTGAATAGAGACAAGAATTCGCTCCTGTCTGTCCATATAATATCTGCTCTCAATGAATTTCAATGAAACTTTGTAGGACGGTATAGCACGGCGTAAGAAAATAACAATTTTTTGATGCAGATCTATAAATTCTGTAATTGCTCCTGTCCGCATACACTATATCTCCAAGGGTTCTCAATGAATCTCAATGAAGTTTCATGGAAAGGTAGGGGACAGAATAAAAAAGAACTACATTTTGAGGCAGACCCAGGAATATTTTTTTGATTAAGAGATATTTCTTCGTTTAAATATTTCATACATTTCTGTATTCGCTCCTGTCTATTACATGATAGCTCCAAAAGTTCTCAATGAATATCAATGAAATATCGTGGGTGGCCTAGTCATATTCCAAGAAGTATTACATCCAAGTATTTGTCATTGATTGGGGGATATTTTTGAGTTTCCTTCACACAAATCTTTGTACTCGCTCTTTTCTATTGATACGATATATCCAGAAGTTCTCAATGAAATGTTATGAATTTTTGTTGAATGGTAGGCACTATTCACATATTTTCAAATGTTGATGTTGATAAGTTTTCTTCCAAAAGGGTAAGGTTGGGGAAGCTCTATAACCGAACCAACATCATAAATTGTGAAAAAAATAGTTGTATGGCTGTCATTTTTTCATGGCAAATAATAGAGCCCTGCACAACTTTGGAAGTCTAATATCAGTCAAACACTCTTTAATAGACATTAAATGACAATTCTATTACGGTTTTAGGTTTTTACAAAGCTCCATAAACCAACTCAGAACCGCTCGAACATTTGGTTTCTATCAAAGCTGTCAGTGTTACTTTCGATCAGCGTCCAGTGTTTTAACGACCATCAACGTCATTCAATAATTTTGTTTTTCTTTTTTTTCATTTTTTGGGACCGATTTCTATTTTTGACTTTTTTTAAAAAACGATTTGCTGTCTTTTTTACCCTCTCCAATCTGTTTCTCATTTGATCTAACGGACGATACCTGATCACTAAGCTATCAGATGGATATTTGATGCCGTGCTATTTCATCCTCTCTTCACTGTGACCCTCGTTGGATCTCACTGACAATACTTGATAACCATACAATCAGATCGAAATTTAATATACAGCTACTTTTACCTGCTCTAAACACTTCTTCAACTAATCTTACTGAAATGACTTGATCACCAGATTGACGTTCAATTATTTACCTTTTGTTGTCATCATCACTTCATCACTCGATCCTTAATGACTTGAATACTTACTCACCAAACTGTAAGATTGGCATTTATGCTCAGTCCTTTTACCCTCTCCAATCTCTTCAACATTTGGTCTTACTGATAACAATTGTTCACCAACCAGTTAGATGTCGATCTAATCTCTTCCTCATTGGAACTTTGCTGAGAAAAGACTTGATTACCAAGCTTGACATATAATGCATATTTGCACCATTTAGTCTCTACCTCAGCTTACTGGCAATACGTGATCCCTAAGCTGTCAGATTTACGTATAACGCTACTTTACCCTCTCTAATCTCCCCCTCATTTGATTTTGCTGACAACATTTAATCACCAAACTGTCGGATTGACATTTAATGTTCAGCGCTTTTATCCCCCGAGTCTCTTCCTCGTTTCATCTTACTGACAATACTTGATCACCAAGCTATGGGATTGATACTTAATGCTAATCAATTCTGATGTCTTCAGTCTCTTCCTCATTCTGTCTTTATTAACAATACTATGTCAGATTGATATTTTATGTTCGTCCTCATTTGATCCTTCTGAAAGTGCTTGATTACCAAGCTCTCCGATTTTTTATTCAATGCTCAGCACTTTTAACTTTCGCGTTCTCTTTCAATCTTGACAATACTTGATCACCAAACAGTCAGATGGATATTCGATAGTCAGCTATTTTATCCTCTCAAGTCACTTCTAATAGTGGATCAACAAACTGTTAGATTGACGTATAACGCTCTGCTCTTCAACATTCTTTAGTTTCTTTATTTGATTTGATTTTGATAATACTTGCTCACCATGTGCTTAGATTGATATCTAATGCTCAGTTCTTTTACTTTTATTTTCTCTTCTACGTTCGGTTTTTACTGAAAATAATTAGTCATCAAACAGTAAGATTAATATTTAATGCTCAGCACTTACCTTCTTTAGGCTCTTCGATACGTGATCTTTACACTTGATTACCAAGCCGTTAGATTGATATGTGATGCTCAGCGCTCTTGCACCTTCTAGTCAATCATTCAGTCGATCTTATTGACAATACTTTTGCTTTCTCTGGTCTCTTCTTCATTGATCTGACTGACAATACTTGACCACCAATCTGACAGATTGGTATTTAATGCTCAGCTTTTTTTACCTTCAATTGTCACTAAAGTATTAGATCTTGATCTCAAATCTATGAGGTTGTCGAACCATGTCTAGCTAATTTACCCTCTCTAATCTCTTTTTTATTTTATCATAGTGACAAGAAGCTGACAGATTGACATTTAACTGTCAGCTCTTTTACTCTAGTCACTTTTATTTGATCTTACTGACAATTCTTGATTACTAAGCTGACAGATTAGCATATAATGTTCGGCTATTTCACTCTCTTTAGCCACCTTGCCATATGATCTAAATGTCAATACTTGATCACCGAGCTGTCAGTTTGACGTACAATGATCAGATCTTTTGTCCCCGGTAATCTCTCCGTCATTTGATATTTTTGGCAATACTTGATCTCCAAGAGATCAGATTGATATTTAATGCCCCGCTCTTTCACCCTGTCTCGTCTATCTCTCATTTGATCTTACAGACAATATTTGATCTCCAAGCTCTTAGATTGCCATATAATGCTCAGCTCTTTCACTGCTTCTAGCCTCTTTTTCCTCACTTGATCCTTACAGAAAATATTTGATTGTCAGATTGAAATTCAATATTCAGCTCTTTTACCCTCTCTGATCTATTCCTCGTTTGATCTTTACAGAGAATGCTTGATTGCAAGGTTATCAGATTGATTTTTAATTCTCAGCTTTATGACCCCCTCAAGTCTCTTTCTCATTTGATATTTACTCTCTGTACTTGATCACCAATAATCGAACGACTCAATCCCCGATTCCCTATCAAGAAATCAAAACTGCTACTGAAACAGATATTTTGCGGAGAAATTGATGGATAGATAGATATAAGGAGAGTGTGATAGATAGATAGATAGATAGATAGATAGATAGATAGATAGATAGATAGATAGATAGATATATATAAGGAGAGTGTGATAGATAGATAGATAGATAGATAGATAGATAGATATAAGGAGAGTGTGATAGATTGATTCGCACAACTGAGAAAGTTGAAAATATCTGCACATTTTTTATTGCAATTGCTTTTTGATCATGCACAACACCTCCAACACAGTGGTAAGAATGCTGGTTTTACATAATACATAATGAGTTCGATTTTTACTAAACATTCCGCGAATCTAAATTTCATATCAGACTTTTGATCATTTTAGACGAATTCAACTGATTTCTCTGTAGACCATGAATGTCTCACGAATTTTGGCGGAACGCTTGCAAGTGAAGAATCTTCATTGCAAATCTATTTGGATTGATGAAGAAGCAGCTGAAGGAGAAACGCAATGGGTACCTGTCATACTCCAAGGAAGAGGTTAACTGTTACATTTCAAAGACCAACTGTGACGGCCTCTGTGAGCAAAAACTCGCCGGAACAATGTTGAACTTGAATGAACCTAAGCATTAAAGGTCAATAGGGCCCAAAATCATCATCTCCCGATGAGGGTGTCCGTTGTTAAGAGCCAAGAAACCCAATGACCCTGGGTTACACCATAAAGGTGTATAAAACAATGCACTGGCAGTGTTTTTAATCATGCCAACAAAAACTTTTATTTTCGACCATAACAAATACACGTATTAAACAGAAGGAAACCTTAAGCGTTTTGCTGCGATAAACAAGAATTTTTAATTCAATATCCCGCCCCCTATTTTTAGTACGATGAACCAAATAGAAAAATCTTGGAAATTACTTTTATATTATCAGTGTTAGAATAAATGCTGGTGAATATTGCATTTATTCTAAATAGGGTGATACACTTTAGTTATCGTCACATCCACTTAGAAGTTAGTATTAGCATGGCACAAATGTTTAATTTAATGCTGACCCCGAAAAAATGGATTGAAGGAAAATATTTCATTTTACCTGTAAATATTTACTTTTTCATTTACATAACCGTCAGAAGAATTCAAAATACAGTTTCTCTGGTCTTTAGCTGAACTTCTGCCGCTTGTTACAAAATTACAATCATGGTTACTTCTTGCATCACTTTTGCACCTCAAGCAGTGGGCAGCCCGATAAAAAAAACTTGAATACTATTCAAATAAGTGACCTTCCATGAGTTCCTTTCCCATGAGGGAACAGGTATCTTTTCCATCTGCAAATTGGATGGGAAAACATTTTCTACTTAGATGTGGTTGTCGAATATATATATAGATACACCTATATATATGTACATATATGCATGCATACACACACACACACACACACACACACACACACACACACATATATATATATATATATATATATATATATATATATATATATATATATATATATATTCGACTGTTGAAAATGTTCTCCCGTCTTATTTGCGAATGGAAAAGATATACGCAGTGCTTCCCAAAAATTTCAGACCCCCCAATAACGCCTTGAATATATCATGTAACCACAAAAGTTGTGTATCTCTTCTTGCAAATTATAAATGATATTCGTACTAGCGGATACACAAGCCATTAACTGTATTCTTTGGTGTCTGTTATATCCTCCGTTAGTTTTAATGAGTACATGGTGTGGTATACAGGCAATAAGACTTCGACGAAGCAAAATTTTTCTTACATCCATACTTTTTTGATCACTTCAACTGATTGTTTGGCACTTGATGGCTTCTTTTCTGATACTTTATCTCCCACATGTGCCCATAAATTCTCAATCAGGTTGAAGTCAGGGCTACTTTCAGAACATTGAAAGGTTTTTGGTTTTTGTTTGTTGAGAAAGGTCGTTACGTTGGATCTGTGGCACATCGCGTCGTCTTTTATGGACATCTTGCATTCACTCAATCCTTCAAGCTCCAACTGAAAACAGATATAAAATGTATACCGAACCAGAGGAGAACTACGCCAACATCAACGAATTCAACAACAGAATATCAGCCTCTCCAATTGAAATCGCCACTATTTTTAAGCCAAAGAGCACACAAACCTTTAGTAAAATCTCTGATGTTACCAAGTATCTCACAGAAAAATGCAGAAAGTTCCAGCCACTGACAACAACCAGAGAGAAAATTGAAGCAATCGAACTGAATGAAACAATCCAAAAGGAAGAAAGAGAAAATAAAAAGAAGATACACGACAGCAATCATCAAAATAATTCCCAGACAATGTCGGGCCTTCGAAGCTATGAACAAAGCTCTCAGTATAGAATGGAAACAAATGATTAGTATATACTAAGAAAATGGATACGTATACACAGATAAAGATAGAATTCTGCCAAAAGTTCTAATTCTATAAGCAAAGACTTCGAAACAACGCAAGCTGCGAGCAATTAGTTTGAGGATTTCCCCAGTTATATCATGCAAGGTGAAACAAGCCATCAAATTGAAATCATCTCCAACTGAATCGCAAAAGTACTAGATGAAAACCAACCACAGAAACAAGCTGGCTATAGAGGAAGCTACTCGATCATGGACTATCTCCATCCGATTAATCAGCTAAAAGGGAAGCAGCAAAATACAAAGCGTGACTCGCTGTAACATTTATCGAATTCAAAAAAGCATTCAAGTGGATATTCTCATGGTCATTGAGGCTATCTCTCTATAAGATGTAGATCCCGTATACGTCATAGTTCTGTGCAATATATACAGTCATAACAGCTCTTTTATCAGGCCTTTCGGCATCAAAAAGGGCTACGACAAGATCAGCTCATTCAAACTCTTTACAGCTTGCCAAGAGATGATCTTCCAAAACTTAGACTGGGAAAATAAAGGAATCAGAATTGATAGCGAATAGCTGAGCAACCTCCGATTTGCAGTTGACATTGTCCTTCTTGTAAAGAATCTTCACGACTTCCAACGAATGCGAGATAAACTGAATGAAGAAAACAGTGTCGTTGCAGTCATTCATAAACCCTGCACCTTTATTGTGAGTCTTTCATTTGTAATCTCGGTTTTTGGGGTTTTTTTTTGTTTTTGTTGTTTGTTTTTGGGGGCTGCAAATAAGACAGGAAAACATTTTAGACTTTGATGACACCAATAATAAGAGATGAAATGTGAACAAAATGCATGTAGGGAACGCAGGACATTGTTTTGCAAACAATTTGCTCTCGGTTATAAATCCATAAAAACGCCAGGAAGATGGAATTTTACTTGCACTGTTATTCACCGTTGTTTAACTATACACGTCGAGTTTTGCCTGAGATTGGCTCAAAAAACTGAGATGGTTCTATTTGTCTGAAGGTGATCAATCTGAAATGTCAAATAATGTCATTTCTTTCTACCTTTTCCTTGAATTAATTCTCTACACTATTCAAATATTGGTGACATCAAGTCGTATTTACCCATTACAATATGGCTGGAAGTATTAAAAAAAGATTATGAAATTTGCAATCAATATTTTTTTCTAAATACGCGAACATGTATTTCGCGCTCAGTACGGTTAATTGGACTGTTCTGTTTTGTCACAGAGTTGCCAATCCCGTAGTTTTATCAGTAGATTTTGTGTTATCTCAAATTTTTCAACAAATTATTAAGGGTGGATACTTTGGTATCATTCATAGAGAAAGGCTGAGAGTAAAAAAAAATGACTGTTTATTTTCTATTGAGCATTTTTTATATACATTTGACATTGTTTTCAAGATCGTAAGAAAAAACTTTATAAGTTATCGATACCACCTTTTGAAAACAAATAGAATTAAACACTAGGAAAGAGTCTATGTTCAACGACAAAGAAAGACTACAAATATGATGATGATGATGATGATGATGATGATGATGATGATGATGATGATGATGATGATGGTGGTGGTGGTGGTGGTGATGATTTCCTATCCATCTATCTTTTTTATTAATTGTTATTTTTACAGCAGTTCAATCTTGCTCCCCAGGATGGGTATTCTGCTTGTCTGTTTAACGAAACAATGAATATTATAAATTTTTGATTTAAAGGTTATGATTATTGTTTTGAAATAATTTTTACTCCCCATATTTACTTACTTATGTTTGTTTTGTTTTGTTTTTGTTTTTTTGTTTTTTTCATTCATGCGATTTCTTTATCTAGGTATATGATATTTTCTTAAGATTATGCTTTGCCTGAGCAGGATGATGTCCGAATCGCAGGATCCAGGCCTGTACATATTTTCTAAAACCCAATTCAAAACCAAATAATATGAATATATTGACATTACAGAACGTCTTCGACAATTGCGATTTCTCGCAATCAGAATAAATCTACTTCTGTGAAATGTTTTTGAATAATTATTTGCGTTGTTTCGATCGAATGGAGGGGAAGCACTAAATGTTTCATGAATGGTAGTTCACCTTCTGAATTTTTACAAGCATTAAACAATGACAAATCTCACTAACTGTTGGAGTTGACCCTTCAAAGAGTGAATCCATCGCTTGGGCCCCCAAAATCTCTAGCTTCGTCACTGCTTTTGAAAGGGCTGCCTATTTGACAATCTCACGGACCCCAGGCTTTTGAAAGGATTACTCACTGACCCACAAATATTACCTTTAGGGGTATTCATGGATCTGCAGTCCCTAAATTGGGAATCACTGCTCTGAACGTTGAAGGGACAGTCCCCAAGTAGCTAAGCTCCCAGGATTCAAAAAACTCCTGCTACGCCCTATTTAATATTTGAAAATGTTTGCTTACCTTCGTCTATTGAATATTTAAAGTCTTTTTCATTATTGATTTTTCTTTAGTTTGTAAATCACTAGTGGATTTTTTAAAATTGTTTTGCAGATGTGGTGATTATTGACTGAGGGTATCTCGCCTCAACAGAACTCTCTTGTAAAACTTTGCAATAAATTACGAATGACTAATTGGTGTAGTGCATACTAATAAAGCTTTCTAGGTTCTGCTCCTCGTGTCTTGTCCTTCATTACAGTTGAAATCATTAAAATCCATCGATTAAAAAATTTGTAATATATTTTTTTAAACACGAATGAAGTCAAGCACTTGAAAACGAGAAAAATACTGCATCTTTTTTTCTTTTTTCGTGGGGCTGATAAAAGAAAAGAAAAATTGGAACATCAAAACTCCAGTAAAAATAAATAAACAAAACAGCTAGATAATTGCAAAATATTACATTATGTAATTTTTCATAGAGAACACAGAATTTCACCAAGCATTTGATTACTCTCTCTAGTTATAGTTATTTCAAATGTTGGTATCTGTACAACGATTAGAATAATAAAAAGTTATTCCCCTCAAATTAATCATTTTTCAATTCTTGAGACCGATAAACACAATTTTTCTCTTGATTTTCTGAAGTTTTTGTTCAAACAGTCTGCTACTGGTTATATTTACTAGCTACAATGTTTATTAAAATAATCCATTAAGATAAATTATGAAATAAATTTGTAATTGTATATCAAATTAGGTATCAAAATAATTACTGGATGATCAGTCAGGTGACACAAAACTGTCAAACAACTGAGTCGATTATGATTATTGTTTTAAAATAATGTTTACTCCCCATATTAACTTAGGTTTGTCTTTGAGATAGTCTTAGATGAAAGGAAAATTTCATTTGCTATTAACTATATGGAGTCTGTTTTTTACTTGACACGCATTTTGATTATTGTCTCCTTATTGTTATCTGTAACCTCGTCTTGTATGATCAAACAACATTGTTTTGGTCAGCCTCGATTTGTGGATTTTCTTTCAGGTTTTTATAAGTACAGAGTAAAATACTCGAACAAAGCCTATTTCGGCTTCAAGAATATGCTTCAAGCTTTATTTTAGTCGCTAATGCTTGTAGATATAACATCTACATGAGATTTTAGAACTGTTTGTATCCAAGTTTCACATTTCTAAAGCAGATGAACAATTTTGAGGGATTATTTTCGTGTATGTCCGACCTCGAAAATTAAGAAGGGGGATAACTTTACGTCTTGGTCGTTGGACCCCTCTATTGCATGTGTCTTAATGTTATATCATTACTATCTGGAGAAATTGAATTATCAAAATAAGTTTAATTCAGATATCGCCCTTTTTAAATTTAACAAATATTTTTTCTACTAGTTCAATACTATCCAATCCCAAAAAGCTGACTCACGGATGCAATTAATTAATCAATCAAAAAGTCTATTTCGAGTATATTTATGAAAACGTAAATCTAATCATTTTTAAACATAATTCTATGTGCACGCATAAAGGGAGAAAACTCATCTTGCAAAAGAAAGATTTTTCTCCCTTTCAATTTGTTACCTCCATCTTTTCATCAATTCTGCTACCACCAACAACGATCAGACGATAGTATTACTAAATCAGCAAGAATACACAAGAGAGTACTAGAGAGTAGACTCTTTGGTGTCACTAGATCTCCAGTGAAAACCTCCAGCTGCGGCTGATGTAAAAATTGATACATTACAAAATAATGATAATTACTAAAATCAGCTAGAATTCTGGGGAAGAGTTTTGACGTGTTGAGGAGGCCCACTGTCATTTGAACTCCAGTATGAATACTTTTTGACAACAAATATTTTTTTTTTATCCCTTACTAAGAAGATTATACGGCTTCAAATGTCCGACAATCTTTTGACATCTCATTTAAATCCACGTTGAAATAAAATTGAGATAAAGAAACACTAAAATATCAAGAGGAAGGTAAATAGTATTATAAAAAAATTACTTGTAATGAAATGATAAGTATTTGTGATTTTTTCGAGTGAAGTGGATTAGATTTCAAAATGACAACAAATAGACTGAGCTTCCGCATACGAGGTCAATCCAGAGAATATCCGACCATTTTGAATTTCTCCAGAACTGGTTGCACCATCTTGATGTAAATCGACAGCTAAAGAGGACCTTATTACGAATACGTGGACAGACACACTCCCATGGAGTTACTTGGTTGGCTGTGAGATGCCATTAAGTGAGTGTATGCACTTTGTAACCTTTGCATTAAAATGACCAAACGAGTTCTTTTCGCGTTTAGTAAAGGGGCAAAGCAGCGCATCACCAAAGTCTCACAGCACTCCAACTCTATACAATCCAGATTTTGATCCTGTTGACTTCTGTCTTTACTCCAAAGAGATTTCAGTTTGTGCACGAGATTAAGGAGAACTCCATCCCCATTATTGAATATTAAGTTCAAAAAGGTTAAGCAAAAATAAAAAAAGCATTTTAGAACAGTGCCCGTTAAAAATGGCGGTATCATTTACGTATGGATTGGTTTTAAATTAGAGGGTAGTATCTGTGTACTCAGTGAAAAATCTTATGCACTCTTTAGTTTTGAATATAACGCTTCTTGATTTTTTCCACACAATTTAGCGTGTCCCATTTTTGCACGTTTCAGTTTTTTAGATTAACCCATGAAAAGAGATCGCCTGAGCACTACCTGAATTTTGATTTTAATTGCGTAATAAGCAGCCGTTCCTTGTTTTTAGATATTTCCGGTAATTGAATGCGCCAAAATAGTCGTAACTAAAGAACGAAAGAAAGAAAGAAGTGAATGAAGGAAGAAATAAAAAAGTGTCTTTGAAACTTCGAGAAATTCTCTATCCTATTTTGGACTCAATACAGAGGCCGTGTATGATTTAAATTAATTTGGGATTGGTTAATTCCTGCTTATATCTTTCTCGTGATTTTAAATGTTGAGTGTGATGGTTCCTATAGAGTGTGGGGGAGGGTAGTAATGGTATTTAGTTCTATACAGCAACGGGATGGTGTAGTTGTTGAGGACACTTTTATTTTTACCACCATATGCTGATGTATATTGATGAAGGAAGGCAGCTGATAATTGCTATGACTGAAGGGAGAATTTAAATACGCTGAGTATGAGTTAATCATAATAAAGACACACACACGAATGATTTGACAAACAAACAGAACGTACATTTAATGATGAGATATTTATAACAATGCATATAGAGCTGGAAATAAATGCATGTAGACATTAATTAAATCAATTGGGGAAGGAGAGGTCTGTTTAAATTAGATCACTACGTAGCATCTTTATAGAGAAGGAGTGTTGGTTATTGGGTAATTCAAGGAGGAGATTTGATCCATGACAGAATGGGTATATAGTGTAACCTGGTAGCTAGGTAGAATAGGGAGATAGAAGATAGCATTTAAGCGAAATGAAGATGCTCTGTGCAATGCAGTCGTAGTACTCGTACGTTAATGAAGCGGAAGTTACTGAAATGCTTTGAATCGAGAAGGCTTGATATTTTAGAAGACCAATGGTTGATTATGGAGAACGGGTATCAGTTTCAAACTGCCAAGTCGTGGGCGATGAATTTGTGATCATTTATGAGCAACTTGAGGGCAATTCTCAGACGCAGAAAAATACGATGCAAAGACTATTCAAGTCACAGAAAACACATGGGTTTAACTTATGTGCGCTTTCTGAAGTAAGGAAAATCATAAACATAACTGTTGTGTCGTAAATACATAGCCACTTCATTCAACGAATGGACATGTAAATACGCATTTTTAAGCCAGAGCAGAGGACACAGTTGAGTAGCTGAGCGTATGATACCTCAATATGTGTGAAATGAAATTAGCTATGTTTAGAACAGGAATTGGTCACGGGAGAAAAACGGTAAACTTCGAATCGGCCGGGAAACCAGCGATATGATACCGATCCTTAAGATAAACAAAATTTATTTATCCAAGGATTCATCTTTAGATTTTGCAAAAATATGATTACATAAATTGAAACTAGAGAGCACACTGTCACTGCTGTTGTCAGGGGAAGTAATTGTTCATGAATCCGCCCTAAATTAGATCAGTTCTCTCGTAATCTATTGTCCAACCTTCCACAGAATATCATTGAAATTCATTGAAAACTCTTAGAGATATCGTGTGGACAAACATACAATTTGGAGATATTATGTGGTTTTGACATATAACTACGACGTACAGGGTGTGATTGTGAATGAATCTTCTCAAAAATTTTATCAGTACTTTCGTAGTCAATTCTTCACCCTTCCACAAAATCTGACTGAAATCGATTGAGAAGTTTTTTAGAATATCTCATGGAAAGAAAACAATTTGGCTATATTATGTACTTTTCACATATAACTGCGTCGTGGGTGAGATGATTCTGCATGGATCTGCTTCAAAATTCTCACATAGCTAATTGTCCATACTCTCCATAGAATCATGGGAATTTATAGAAAACCTATTGAGGTATCGTCTGGACAGTCATGAGCGTGCACATAAATGTAATTGAAAAAAAAACGGAAAATATCTCTAAATCAGAAAAAATACCAGGATCTGCCCCAAAATTCTACCTTTTTTTTCTCACCCCATAGCCTGCCCTTCCGCCAAAATCCATTGAAATTCTTTGCTTTCATAGATATCCAGGAGACAAACGAGGGAAAGAACAAACAAACAAACAAACACACGAAAAGGCATGACGGACATGACATGAGGTAAATGAATCGTCAAATGTTTTAAAGACAGTGTAATCACATTTAAGAATTCTCTGAAATTTGCAATGAAACTTTATAAATAAATGATGTCCTTAAAAATATAACTAACATTTTATTAAAATATGTGATACAAAAATAAGTAGATTAGTAAAAAAGATAAATAAATAAGATAAAATAGATGAATATAGGTTATGGGCAAACAGCAATAACCTATTCATCCTACCGTTCACTTCCGTAGCGCCAAGTTCCCTTCCAGACACTCCCGAAAATTGAAGTCGGTGATAAACGAAACGTTTCCCGTCGGGAAACACTTTCATCAAATTCATTATATTCACTGTGCTTCACGCCTGATTTATTGGTGAAAAAAAAACGTTGAAAGATTATCAAAGAAAGAAAATGAAAGATAAACTTCTTTGTTAGTTTGACTTTAATGAAAGTCACGGTACCCCACTAAGATAGCATATTTTTTTACGTTAAGCTTTTTCTTTCTTTAAAAGTTCAAATGATTGTGAAAACATGACTGATTGTGAAACAAGGCCGCAAATAGTAACCCAACTGCGGGATTGTTTCACGAATCATGCATCCAGTCTCAAGATTTATTAAAGGCCTATCCCTCTCTTCAATCATAACCTTTCATTCACAAAGTTACACCTTTTCCTAAATATATATACAATATATCTGTTGAAAGTCGAAAAACTAGAATGGAAATTAAATGCACCAATTATTTCTTATTTTTGCAATAGCAATAAGATCCAAGTTTATGTTATGATCCGAATGCATGGATGTTTCCATCTTTCTACTTTAAGATCAAAGGAAAATTGATATTGAAATATGACTAACGAACGGGAATAATGTTTTTCGGAAAGATGTTTTCTATACAAAGCTATGACTTCAGGAATATCCACCTGAATCTGTGCGAAACCTTTGATCGGACGTAAATTAGAGAATTTTGAGTGTCTGATTTTTCTAGATTTTAACCGGACATTTAGGGCTTAGAACAGATGCAATATCCGAAATCGGACTCACCTGACAACTTTGTTTGGGGTCAGCATTTTGGCATCCACACTTGAAATAGAATCGGTCAAAGTAGGGTGAGAAAAAGAAAGAGCGACGAGATACTACTTTCAATCCATCAGGGTCAACATTTTGCTTAGATGAAAAAATAGAATTGGCCCGCGCCAAGAACCGAATAAATATTAATTCAAAAATAGAATATCCTTTTCTAGGTCTATTCTTTCATTGGTGGAGGGGTAAAGGGAGATGATTGGGTGCAAAAACAGTGAAATATCGGTTGGATGAAGCCATGCCCCCACTGACCCAATATTTTTGCACGCAATCAGTCGCTGAATTTATTTTAAAAAGCATGAAGTTTGAATTGGACTTCAGCTGTGTAACAGCTCCTTCATTTTTATTTTTAGTTACAATTAAGTACAGAAATAAAAATGTATTAGTTTTAGTTACAATACCCAAATCTAGCCACTTCCTTTATCACCTCCCTGTAAAATCTCGAATGCATGAGTTCACTCCTTCATTTGCCTCAGCTTTCATGTCAGTTACTCTTTCCCGTTCTCTTCCTTTCCTTCTCTCTAAGCTCGTAACCAGCAGAGTTTCTATTTTTCTACCGTGACTATATACATCATTTTTTGCTATTTATCTACCTAGATTTAAAAATCCAACAGAGCTTTATAGCTGCTCAGTGCAAACACTGCAGCTGTTTCACTTATATCATTTTTTACGACAATACAAACACTGCACTTATTATTTCACCCCTTCAGCTTTTCAAACACTATTAAGCAGGCTCCATTCGATAGATAAACCAAACGACATTAGAGCCGGTATGTCACGTGTTTTCCTAACTAATTATTCTCTCCTACATTTCAGGGCAGTACTTTTTATTGGGGATCCTGCTTGACAGTACTTGATTCTGCATGACGAAATGTTGTTTTTTTGGCTAAACGGTAATATCTGTTTTCCTTACCCTCGAAAAGATGTTATCAATACTGTCGTTTCTAAAAGGTGAACGAACTTTTTACAGCCGTTGCTACTAACATTCCAGGTTTTTTAAAAATGCCAAAATCGCTGTCGCGAGACTACTATTAATACTACTACTTCACATATATGAACAGAAAGAACTTGCTAATAGGGAACGTGATCCCCGATTTAAACATTGAAATCCTCGCTTAGACTTGCAATGTTTTAAAGCAAATGGAATTCCCCAGTGAAAGATTAATACCCAGGCTCGACACATAAAGATGATCCTCTAACTTTCACCCTGCACAGTGCTACGTAAACCCGGACCTGTCTACTTATCCACCAGGAGTAAATAGTGGGTGTTGATAGGCGATTGAGCTCTAAGGCCACCCTGGTCGACACCAGCAGTGACCAATCCACCAGAACCCCAGCCAACATGTCATGGGCCAGCGTGGCAGGGCATGGCCCAATACTCCCCATGGATTGTACAATACGAAAATAAACGGTATTTGTCACTATTTGCATTGAATAACGGGCTAATACAGCTGACACTTGACTGAGCGGTCACAACATGTTTATACCGGATTCGAAAGTGCAAAATTGGAGAAAGTAGACCACTACATCTACCCTGGACAACGAATCTCTCTGAAACCCACGAAAGAGGAAGAAAACAATCGAAGAATCACTCTAGGATGGCAAGCCTTCTTTTCAAAAAGACGATCCCAATCCTAAAAAGAAGCGTATACAACCAATGCATTCTCCCGATAGTCACTTATGGAGCTGAAACATGGAACCTAACCCAGAGACAGACCTACAAACTGAGAACCATGCAATGTGCACATGAAAGACTGGAGAGTTTACAAGACAGTACAGTATGTAAGGAAGAAAACGGGAGCCAGAGATATCATAGAATCTATTAAAAATTTAAATGGCAATGGGCAGGCCATGTTGCAAGAATGACAGACAACCGATGAACATCACAACTCACAACATGGATCCCCAGAGATTACATGAGCAACCGAGGCCGACAGAATACAAGATGAAGAGATGAACTAGATAAATTCAGAAAATACTGGCTCTGCAACGCCCACAATAGAAAACTATGGTGAATCCTGGGGAAGGTCTATGTCCAACAACGGACGTTGAAAGGATGATGATGATGATGATGATGATGATGATGATGCATATCATTCGCCTGACGAGCTAAAATTTCTATGATGAAGTGCTTTGATGTGTTAAAAGGTCTGTTGCTACCCTCTGTTGTCACATTCACGTTGAAAAACGTACTCTATCCGTCTTTTTTTTTTACTATAAGTAAATATAGTTAAATATACGATACCTAGCCGTATAAATTATACTGCCAGACGGGCTTACCCTGTTAAAACTTTGCCTGCTGGCCAAAATATATTCATACCTATTCATACCTCTCGTTTGCCTGACGGGCTAGCTTTGCTACATTGCTTGGTGGGCTAAAATGGTCGTTGCTGCCTCTGCTGACTCGTTCAAATTAAACAATGAACTTTATCCGTCTATAATCGACTCGATAGAGATCCATGTAGATAAATGATGCCTGACCGCACATATTAGATGGCCTAACACCACCAACATTTTGGCCAGTTGGCCAAAACATGCTAATACCTGTCCATACCTGTCATTTGCCTGACGGGCTAAAACTCCTGTGCTACTTTGTCTGACGAGCTGAAAGGGTTGTTGGGCCCGGGTGACACATGTTGAATCGGCCTCCAGAAAAATAAAGAGCCTTTGGTTGACTGGAAAGAGTTTTTAGCCGCTCGGAAGGCTTGATATCAGCCATTTTTCGTCTTGCTTTTTGTTCTTTTAATTCTTCTTTATCCTTACTTTCCAACGTGATTACCCATCGAGAACCTACACAATATAACCTCCTAAGAGCTTGAGGCTGAGGGGCCTCTACTGAGCTTTGACTCTAGGCTCGGCAGCGACACATTCAATTTATACTCGGCCATGGTGCGGGTAGACTCCAAGAGAGCCATCTTAACTGCTAAACTGGCAAGAGCCACTAATCGGCTGGTTGGCGAATGTATATCCATTGGTTGTCTAACATTTTTGCAACATGACCAGCCCATTGCCATTTGAGATTTCAAATGGATTCTATTATATCCCTGACTCCTGTTTGTCTCTAATATACTGCGTTGTTCTGTGATCTCTCCATGTGTTGTTGAGTATGATTCTCTCGTGTGCTCGTAGCATGGTTCTCAGTTTGGTTAGGTTTTTTTAGTTAGGTTCTTTTGGTTTGGTTCTATGTTTCAGCCTCATGGGTGACTATCAGGACAATGCAATGGCTGTAGACCCTAACTAATGGGATTTTCTTGTTATGTAAGTTTGAGCTCGTGCTATCGAGAGCTTGCCATCCTTGAGGGATTCTTTGCTTGATTTCCTCTTCTTTTGGGGGTTTTTCGTTGTTATAGGTAAATGTAGTGGTCTACCTTTTTCATGTCTGCATTTTCGATTTGTATTTTTGTGTTTTGATCCTCAACATGTTGTATATGCCATTTGTTTTACTGACAAGAGTTGAACCGTAACTTTGTCTTTAAGTTCTTTATGGATAAGAAGGCCAACTCGCCTTCCTTTTACCTTTCCGTGACTGTTTATTCTTTAGCTTGTTCTTTGAATTATGTTTCTATTTGGGTTGTCGCATCTGGAGCACATCATCACCACTCAAAGCAAATGATGCGACTGGGCTTTGTTAAACCGCAAACTAGTCAGTAACGGCTGTTTTCTTCTTGTATTTGGATAGTTGCCCTTGGAGTACATCACTTCCACTTGAAGCAATTGAGGTGGTTGGGCCTTTTCGAACCGATAACACAGGAGAAACGGTCGGTAAATTTTTGATCAAGCAAACCATTGGGAGTTCTAGACCATGTTGTATCGCACTAGCCCATGAAAATATCAAAAGAGTAATAAATCAGTAAGATATACATCAAAGACTCACCAGTGGTGATTCTTTTCGAAACTGGGATGAAAATATAGGCTGACATACCTGCTGGAAATCTTCTACACTCGGAGGTGATTTTAAGCGACCCAAGTAAGTAAATTGGCAGAGTTCAGACACGCTAGGGATTCCCAACCCGAGGTGATGAAGTTCACGCTCAGTCTTCCTATAAAGGATACCGTAGTTGGTCAGAATTACCGGGAGATGGAACCCGCCCTTGGAGTGTTTTTCAATGGCAGAAAACATGTAACGCACAGAAGCCTCTAATTCCTTGGAGCCCTACTTCTCTTCCTTTCTTACCCAGGCCTCATCCAAATTATCTACCGTAATGAACGTAATATCCAGTACAGTCATGCAGCCATCATTGATGGTGTTGAGGTCGGGCTTGAGATAGCTTGAAGTCATAGGAGCCCTAGGTTCACTGAAGACATAGAATTTCTAGCTTTTGTGCTGATATACGAGCCGATCCGCCATCGTAGTAGGCAGCACTTGACATCTCTGCAGGACTTTCTGAGCATTTCCAGTCAGCCGAATTCGCTCCTGCACTTGACATCGAGGCTTGGTTGTCCCAAGATTTTATCTTTTCAGTTGTATACACCTAATGTAGACTGATGAACAGATTCGCGAAGCCAGAGATGGAAAACAGTGGACTTGTTAGCAGTATGAAGACCGGAACTGTCACCGTGAATAGAATACTGTTTCTCTCACTCTCTATGCAAGAGAATAGCCACAACCTTCTGAAACGTTTACTGAAGTATCTGGTAGTCATTGATCCCGAAGGGCCTCCCGCACTTACCGCCTACCTACAGTTCAGCTTCATCAAGGGCGACCGTTTTGAGCTTACCGTTGGTTCGGGAGATGACCGAGAAACACTCACGGGCATTGACCCTCAGAGCTGACGCAGTGAGGGTTTTGGATATCACCCCAAGCTTGACCTTCATACACTCCTCGATCTTGGTGAATAAGTTAAGATCATCAGCAAAAAGACCACGTATCCGTAGTTGGGTCTCGCTGCAGGATTATTTCGACAAGAATCCCGGCACAGCATCTATTGCTGTAGATCTACCAGGTGAGTATTGCTCCAGGTTCTGTCCAGCTGCATCTTCGCCGCATTCTTCTTCCTCGTCCGCATCGGCATCTGTTGGGCCACGTCAATTGCCCTTTTAATTCCTATTCGCGAGTCTATTTTCACCAGCTTTCAAATGACTATTTTTCCAATACTTCCATCTACTCAAAAAGCTCCACTGAGGATGCTATGCAGCTCGAGGACTATTTCAAAAAGATCATCTGGAGAAAGCACCACCCCAGGATCAGCGGCTGCAACGGCAGCCATTGTCAGTGGTACTGAATGCAGCGGGGTCACTCTCATGAGTGCAGCCCAATTCTCACCCCAGGACCGACCTAATGTGACATTCAAGAACGTCCACCATGCGATCAGGGAAACGTTTAGAAAGAACTCTGTAGAGCAATTGCCTTGAGATGTTGGAGTAAATTTCACGCCACTTCTTGGCCTCATGCAAGAAGATGGGTATTTCTTTGGATGTCCATCGCTTCTTCTTCTCCTTCTTAGACCTTCCATCAACTTTTGGCAGTAGCTCTCCTTCTGGCGTGGGCGTGTGGAATGTTGGCCTAAACCACTTAATGTGCATTGAAATGATCCAGGAGACACGCGGTGTACATCACTGCAACTTTACCGTGGTTCTCATCCGAGGCAGATACCCCAGATGTCCTTAACAGAGAGGAACTTTTGAAAGATTCCGTAACCACGTAAATCTAACCACACAAAGTGGGGATCAACCCCTTGAAAAAACAACTGTACTCTTGGTCGCCAGGGGAAGACTTGCATCTTGTTCCAGAGGTCAAAGCCCTGGCAACGCCACAGAAATGTTGCCAACTCTCTACCACGCTGTGGCAGCACAGTTGATAGTCTGACTGGAAGCATACACGAGCACTGTTAAAAGGGGAGTAAGGAATAGGACAAAGGGATCGATTAATTGAGACATCGTCATAGAGCGAGCCGCCAACGCCTTTAGATCATTACAGTTTGTGGTTGTTGACCCGAAACGTTTTGTTGTCGGTTGACTCCATCAATATGAACCTCGAAAACCGAAAGAGAGATAGATCGAGAGCGACACTATCACGTATGCACCTGACCGTCGACTCGGGGGACCTTGGGACAGGAGTAGGGAGGGTGGGAGCTTTCACTTGTTCACTTTGTCCGCTGTGACAACGGAGCGTAATAGCCTGCGGTTGAGCTTCTATTATGATAAGTGCGAGCCCTCGTTGTTCGCCTCGACAGCTAAACGGAAGAAATGAAACCAACCGAAATTCCTTTAGTAACGCTAAGTGAATGCCTAATCCCGTCGCAAGGGAAATGCTTCGGAGCGTGTGGTGCACGGGCCGAGGGCAGCCGTCCGTTTCGACTTCAGTGGTTCCGATTTCCCTCAATCGGGGCCAATAATCGACAAGTAACGAGATGGAAGAATGAGTTCAAGAGAACGTGAAACTGCCCAGGAGTAAACCGGTGCAACCGTTCACCACAATCGCAAGGGAGCAGTCTGGTTCTGTACAAGTTGCACTAACTCCATTTGTGTGAGGCAATTGAGGGGGACTCCGTCGTTGTTCTGAGGCCAGATGGACGTTGATCCTTCGGAGGATATGCCTTTGCACTCGTGTCGCTGACGGACGGGTCGAATATTTCTTCGTCGTCTCTTTTCGCTCGGCATCAGTGTTGCAGGCGTTCATCTTTCACTCGGACGCACTTTCCCTCCGGCATGTCGTCGCGACCAATTTCCGTTCGTAGGCAGGAATCACCCTTAAACTCCTTCTTCTCGCGGGTAGGTGATGTCTCTTCTTTCAGGGACAGAGGAAGCGATGCATGATCCTTTACATGTGACAAGCCGGATTTTTCTCGTTTGACGTCTCGCGTGGAACTCACTTCCACCATACTGTCTCACATGCTGAAAGAGAGCTCGAAACCGGTACTCGGGCTCGGTGCCAACCGCCCGGGCATCGACAACCCAGAAGTATGAACATCTTCCGGGCAGCTAATTCAGGCTCAGTCATCTTATCCTGTCAAACACGGTCACTATTTTTACCAGGTATCGTTTTCCATATAAACATCTGGCAAGAATCGAATATAGATAGATTTTGCTTTTTTGTGATGTGAACGAGTCAGGAAAGGTAGAGCAACAGCCGTTTCTACAAAAGTGACAAAACCGTTCTGACAGGTCAGGCAGAGCGACATGTTAACATCTATAGAATAGCCTGTCTGTCCAAAACCCAACGGGAACAGAATGTGGGCAAATCACACATAGGAACATGTGATTAGGCTATAAACCAAAAAGTCCTCTTTAATCCTCGTAAATATAGTCACAGGGATATAAGAGCTTTGGTCTTTAATTCCATTTGGACTTCAAATAGCAGCACCCAGTATCAATAAGTAAAACTCTAAACGACCAAGGCATAATATCTGTGTACATCTGGTGTGAAATTGAGTTAAATATAGACAGGAGGCTTATTTTTGGAAGAGATCTTGTCATCACAGCCGTTTGGCCGATCAGACAAAAGAGCACAGTAGTTTAAACATGGATACATGGATATCTGTTAGAATCAAATATAAAGGGATATAGTTGATTTTTCAACGAGGGCGTGTAGGCAAAGGGGAGCAATTATCCTTTCAGCTCGTCAGGCAAAATAACACAAGACTTTTAACATGTCAGGTATGTAAGGTATAAGAATGTTTTGGCTGGCTGGCTGGCTAAGTGAATGTCAATCACTGTCAATATATATGTATATATATATATATATCCCTTGAAATCGAATATAGACAGATATGAGTGTGTCAGCAGAAGCAAGCAACTGTCTTTTCAGTCTATCAGGCAAACAACAGGCATGATCAGGTATAAAAATGTTTTGCCCGGCCAGCCAAGAGTTGGCAGTGTTAACCCGTCATTCAATGTAACAAGTACGGCTAGGTATCATTTACGTTCATCGATATCTATTGGTTAAAGTAGAATATAGACTAATACGGTTAATTTTTAACGGGATTGTGTCACCAGAGGTAAACAACAGCTGTTTCACCCTGACAAAAAAACAACAGTTATGACCAGGTAAAAACATCTCTCAGCTGACTATCTAGGGCTAAACAGTTTTAGCCCGTCATGTGAAGTGATAAGTATGGCTGATTCCCACAATAACATATTTTGGCCAGAATCAAATACAGACTGACATTTTTTTAGTATTTAACGCAATCGTATCAGAAGAGTAGAGAACCAGCCTTGTGTGTTGTTTGAAAACCTTGAGTGTGCGAGGGTGTTAAATTCAAATCGGGAACTAGAGCTACATTTGTTGTGAGGCGGTCAATCATATCTGTTTTCAATCGAAGTATTTCTAAATCAGAAAATTGTTTCTATTCCATTTAATGTAATGATTCGATTTTTCAAATTTATTTGTGTCCGTTTTAAAACCCCGAGTGAGCGAGGGTGTTAATCTTGAAATTAAATACCAGACCTTTGCTGTCAAAAACTTTAGTATATCTGTTTTCAACAGGGGAAAAAAACTCTCATTTATAAAAGCATTTTTATTTCACTTGAATCTTTTTAATGTTTATTTGTGTGTCATCTTTATATGCCGAGAGAGCATGGGTGTTAATCTTTCACTGGGGAATTCCATTTGCTTTAAAACATTGCAAGGCTAAGTGAGGATTTCAATGTTTAAATCGGGGACCACGTTCCCTATTAGCAAGTTCTTTCTGTTCGTATATGTGAAGCAGTAGTATTAATAGTTGTTTCGCGACAGCAACTTTGGCAAAACAAAAATATTCCGTCAGGCAAAATCAGGAATGGTTAGGCAGGGTCCCAAATAAAAAGTACTACCGTATATTTCATTTCAATGTATGAAAATGACCATCTAAACTAAACAGGCCTCTTCTCTTCACGATCGATCGATTGTGCTAAAGTTCCTTAATATGTATTTCTACTCATTCTTGTACTGTTATAAATGTCTTTTTATCAAATGCATGTTTTATTTGTTTATTTAAATCCTTGCATGTGTCTTCATCACAATCATTTGTTATAATCGCTGCGTCTATACTTATGGTTAGCGCGTATATTCTCCATTCTGTCATGGCGACTATCATCTCCTTCATCATCATTTCCAGTGACGTTGGCGTGCGGTGGGAAAAGCCGAACTCGTGGAGACAAAATCCGTTGACCTCCACAACTATACAATCTTGTTGCTACACAGAACTCCAACAACATCACTCTTCTCCCTCACTCACTATCGGAATCGTCTGTAACTAGTGACTTTTGAACATAAGTAAACACAATAATATCTTTAGCTGTATAACTGAGACTGAGAAAATTTGACCTTTGTTCGAGATATTCAGGGAAAGCATACGTTCTGATATAGGCCAGAAAGTTGCCATTTTCATGAAGAAAAGAAATCTTGTGGCACTAGCTTGTGATTTTCACGTGAAGAAAGCGGCCAAGATAATACAATTCCTACGGCCGGGTAAAAAATGTAAAAATACACTTTGGCCAAGCTCCAAATCTGAGGCATAGCTGATGGGGTGCTGATTGGAAACACCCGGGCGACCGAATGAAGGGGTCCTTAAAAACTTTATAAATAGTAGTTCAAGTACCGAATTTTTCTACTGACAAATCTCATTTAATGCTGGAGGGGCCCTCAAGGAACCCCCCCACACACACACACACACTCGCAAATCTATAGCTACGCCTCTGCTTCATACTCAATGTTCTTGTAAACAGTGCACAAGGGAGAGAGGGGCGATAGCGAGAAAAATGGTTTAGTTTAGTTTATACGTAAGTATCATGGATTATATTTCACGACTTTCACGTTTATTTTTTACAAATGCAAATATCTGTCGCTTAACGACATTCTGATTGACGCAGGTTTTGATATAGTGGAAAAAAACTCCACCGGCAAACGGGCCGTAACGGACGTAGGCAGACGTTGTTGCTTTTGAAGTGTAAACAAATCGATTGTGTAGCCAGACGTATAATGGCATAGTATATATATATATCTTCAGTGTATACTATGCATAATACTCGAGAGTAATATTAAACAGTATTACAGTCCTAGCCTCACCTACCTCATCAGGTAGGGGAGAGAGAGAGAGAGAGATCTTTGGGCATGGAATCTACATTCAAAATTCTACCAAATATAATAAATATAATTTGAAATAAAATTGAGATCAAATGCTACTTATCTGTGGTCAGATGAGGCTTTTGGGTTGAAAGTTTAGTGATTTTCCATACGATAATCGAAGGCACAGAACTGAAGAAAGTAGATTACTACATCTACCTAGGACAACGAATCTCCATGAGATCCTCAAAAGAAGAAGAAATCAAGCGAAGAATCACACTAGGATGGCAAGCTTTTGGCAGAACAAGCTCAACCTTCAAAAATAAGAAGATCCCATTAATCCTGAAAAGAAGGGTGTATAACCAATGCATCCTCCCTATAGTCACTTATGGAGCTGAACGTGGAACCTAACCAAGAGACAGATCCGCAAATTGAGAACTATGCAACGTATACATAAGAGAATTATGCTAGGCCTCTCATGGAGAGACCACAAGACAGCTCAGTAAATCCAGAGAAAGACAAGAGTCAGAGACATCAAAGAATCCATTAAAAAGCTCAAATGGCAGTGGGCTGGCCATGTTGCACGAATGGTGGACAACCGATGGACATTACGACTCACGACACGGATTCTCCGAGATCACATGCGCAACGGAGGCCAGCAGAGTATTTGATGGAGAGACGAGCTGGACAAACTCAGAAAGAACTGGCTCCGCGACGCCTACGATTGAGAAGTGTTGCGAATCCTAGGGAAGGTCTTTGTCCAAAGACCGATGTAGAAAGAATAATAATCATCATCATCATCATCATCATCATCATCATCATGATTAAATATGTGTTTCTGGCTTATGTATTTACTCTATTGTATTTTTGCGGTTATTTTAAAGTAAAGATTCCTTTCTTACAAAAAGTCCACAATAATTTCGTGTCGAACACCATATCGCAGAGGTGACCGCCCAACTTGAGAAATCTTCGATAAAAAATATTTTCTTGAAAATCATTCGAGGTCACCAGAGGTCATTTAAAACAATTTCCGAAGTTTGGGGCACCAATTTAGCACGTATGAAACTGAAATTGAGCATAGAGGTACATCTTTCCATGGCGAAGGTCATATGCAATGTGGAGTTGACCTCTGGGTTCATTTGAGGTCAATAGGGGGCATTCTTAGTTATTTAAAAGTTGTTGGCCACAATTTTGCTCAAAAGATACTGACATTTAGCACATGGGTACATATTTTTACATCAAAGGTTAACCTTATAGGTCATTCAAGGTCACCAGAGATTGTTTCTGGTCATTTTGAAACAATTTTCCAAGTTTTGGGCCACAGTTTTAGCACTTAATAAATTGAAATTTAGCGAAGGTCGTAGGCAATGCAATATTGACCTAAGAAGTCATTGAGGTCACCTTCTTTCATTTCTAGCCAATGCTCCAAGTTGTTTGCCTCAATTTTGTACCTATGAAACTGAAATCCGGCATAAAGGTGTATTTTTTCACAGCCAAATTATCTATAAACGTAATTTTGACATCATACTCATTCGAAGTCACCATTTGTCGTTTGTGGTCATTTTTCGCGGTATTTTAGAGTAGTTGACCATGATATTGCACTTACAATGTATAAATTTCTTTACTCAGCAAAAGTCAAAAGAAAAATAGGGTCGATACTAGAGGTTACATGAGGCCATATCCATAAATTGTAACACGACACATGGACAATCTATCAAGATTGTCGACCTTAGCCTGACTTCTCCATGCTTTGCCCAAAGACATCTCTTTATCGGTTGTTCTTCAATCAAGCTTTTAATACTGACACTGAATGGGGGAAATACATGAAGTATATCCAGAAGTACTATCAAACTAAACCACGACAACATTTGTACTTTTTTGTGAATAGGAATATTTCTTCTGTTACAGCTAGTGTTACACGTGTTCATCGAGTATGTTGTCAATTCTTTCATTTGCTGTGTTGTACAAGAATAAATGTATCAAAGGATGTATTTTCCTGTTTGGTTATATTTCAAGTTATTTTCCCCCGGGCAAATGCCGGGTACTCCAGCTAGTATTTCTTGAAAGAAATATCTTCTTTTTTTTTTCACTATTTTCTTTTACCTTTTTATATTTTAAAACCTTTTTGGTTAACACTTTCAATGTTGGGTAATTTGTTTACGAAAGTGTTGACCAGAAAAGTTTGAAAATATAAAATGGTGTGAAAAATGTAGAGAAAAGAAATAATATTTTGAATAAAAAGAAAATCGCACATATTATAAGTAGATTTTTTTATTAGATGATGTATTGTATATCATTATTTATTTTTGATTATTATTAACTTTAATCTTAATTTTTTCAGTTGCTTTTCATCATAACTCTTTTTTTTAATAATAATGCTGTGTCTGATATGGAAGGCTTCAAATACGAGGATATGTTTGACTGCTCAGCCTCACGCATTTTTCTATCATATAGTTCTTTGTAGGCACTCAAAACATCCTGCGAACCTGCTCTTATCCTACGTGCCCTTTCAGAATTTAGGCGATACTTTACCTCAATCATTGTCGCACTGTTGATAGCAGTTAAAATCGAATTCAAGGTTATTTTTTTAGGTCTAGGAACACTCAGAAAATTTTCCCATATAGATTAACTATTTCTTTGCTTTATGCTATTTCAGCTTACGAAAAGTTTCAAATGAACACTTCGTAAATAATTGCCGTTATAACTGGGTGCGTTTATTTAGTGTATTCATGAATCAGAAACCAAAAAGTAAAGACGAGAAAGCGGTGTTATTTCAAGGATTTACTAATTTTAATTTTTTCGAATAATGGACTGAAATCTCAATTCGATGTTGCTACAAACTAATTATCGACAAGAGTCTCGCGAGAATAGAACGGGAGAAACCTGCACTTTGATGGCCCACTTTATATTGCCTTAAAGTCAATTCCTGAATTTCTCAAACCCTATCTTCTGAATAAAATCCACTGGAATGTATTAAGTATTCGTTTCCCTAAATTCCTTCTTCCTCTTCCTTCACGCACACCTTAAGATCTAATTTCAGCCTCTAAGATCTTTACAGTTTCCCTGCTTACATTTTGTTCTTTCATGATCGGCGGATGTTTGCTTCTTATCCGACAGACATAAACAAGAAAAACTGATTATTTCCCCGTCTTCCTTCTTCCTCAGTGAGCTACCAACTTACATCGGTAGTATTTCTATCCCTGCCACTCCCTGCCACTTCCTACCATCCCATTCCACATGTTAATGAAATATTTCGATGCAAAAACTATTCCTGCCACTTCTTGATACTACTAAATCTCAAACATTAATAAAAACTTACACTCTAGGCTTATATAATATTATCACCATTGGGGGGGGGTCGCGAAGGCTGAAAAATGCTCCCATGTAAATTGTGTCTTTTTCCTCGCGTAATTTCATCTTACGAAAGGTTTCATGAACGCTTTACTTTCGGATAGCAGTGAAACCTTCTTATCCAACAGACGTAAACAATTAAAAAAAAAAACTACTCATTTCCTATTGGATTCTTTTTCACCAATCTACCTTCTTACTTTTTAGTCTTATGAGACCTGTTCAATTAAATCTATGTAACATGAGTACACACACCTACATACATCCAATTATACATACATAAATACATACGAACACCTTCACACATCCGTGCACCCACATTCATAAACAAATTACCACATAAACACACTTATATTAGAAGATCAACGCATTTAAATCTATGTAAAATAAACACACACTCACACACCAATATATATTCACCCACATATACACGTACATACGCACATACACACGTAGAAGATCAATTTGCTTAAATCTATGTAACTAAAGCACGTATGCGCAAAAGGGATTTTCTAAGTACTTGCGTGCCTGTTTATGTAAATGCCAAGGTTGATTGAAATGTTTGGCTGCCCTGATAAGTGAGGATTGTTTTGATGTTGGGGGTTGTTATTTTACACCATAATCTCTTTGGGGCGCAGAAAAGTTAGCAGCTATGTTGAAATGGTCAATGATAGCCAAATACAGGGGAAAAGGTGCCAAGATGACTGAATTCTGTCTATGTTAGAAATAATGAAGGCCTACCTCTCTATCATGAAATTAGGCTTCGAAATAATGGCCTGGACTTTTCCATTTGAAGTTGACAATTTTGACAATAAAAATACCTTCTATCTATCATTTGAAATTAAGGACTCACTAAGGATTCCAGTATTGATTTTTCTCAAGAAAAAACTTCTTTTTTTCACAGGGAATAACGGGTAGATCATATGAAAAAAAGAATCAGGGCGCATGTCGTATAGCAATGATCAGCTAGTCGTTGTATGTAAGTCCTCATTGGATTTCCCACTATTGATGCTCTGATTCCAAACTTTACTAAGTTAATAAATCATATGAAAAAAAAAACACTGTTCATCAGGGAACACGTTGCATAGCAATGCTCAACTTGATTACCGTTATTAACGAGTTCGATCCTCGTTGGATTGATGCCTTGATAGCAACTTACGCTAATCTCATTTACTTGATATAATGAATCGTGTGATTTTTTTTTCTTCTCTCTCTTCCCGTAACAATCGACTCATCCATTTAAAGGTAACAATTTTAATTACCCACCATTTGAAACTAGTTTTTAATGAAAGAAAAAGTTGTATCAGCAAAGAAAGAAGAAAATTTGTATACATCAGCAAAAAAGCGAAAAAAATATTTGTTTGCCTCTGTCTCGTTGCACCCCGCCCCAAAAATGCTTTACCCACCTCTTGAGGGTGTGTGTGCCCCATGCTAAGAACCAGCGGTCTATTGGAGATTAGTAATACCCTTTCTGCTGTCTATTTTTCCTTTTGCCTCTATCTATTCCGGTAAGCTTCCATCTCCCTTTATACATAACTACACAACAACAATCTTCTGGCAATGAGTTGTAATATACAGATAAATCTTTTGAGAGTGATTTTTATTTTATGTAAAATTGGTTGAATGTTAGTAAAAGCACATTTGTTTAAGATTCATATCCGTAATATATTCATTGAAATTAAAATGCATTTTTATGTTTACATTATTTTTACTGCATTGAATATAGTGAAGCTGATATTATGTAAAAGAAAAAAAAATGAATGAATCGTTTTAAGCGTCGATTATTTACGACTTTATATTTCCGTTCGGATCTTCACTTTACCAACTTCGCCTCACTTTTGTAATTAATAGCGCTGGTCTCTCCTCGAAATAGATGTGTTTCAGATAACGGTACAACTTAATCATGAAATGTACCAGATGCAATAACGCAAATACAAAAAAAAAGCTCTGAAGGATGAGGTGTAGAGTGTCAGTCCTGATAGTGCAAATTGTTCATTTTTTCTTTATCTGATTCGTTGCATTTGCAAGAACGTCTTTTTTATGAAAATCTTGAGAGGTGATGTTTGTTTTGAATATTGTTGACCCTTAATGATACCAGTAAATGCCTGTTGCTTTGTGAACCGTATACTTAACCATGCGCCAGTATGTTCACACAGTGAAAACAACATTTGAAATGTTACCGCAAGGCACTCTATATAATTTGAGAAAGATTGTAAACATCCGAAGAGAAGTTTCAGTCGATTCATTCTGCAGCTTTCTTCAGGTGTAATATTCATAATGAAAGACGGTCTCTTTGTCGGGCCTCTTTCTGCGGTAGTGAAAAGTTAAAAACGGTATTACTCATTTTACAAATGTTCCTGTTAACGTTCAAAATTTCTGTTTAGTACCATTAATGTTAAAGCAAGGTATTGTTAACTAAAAAAAGTGCATTCATTTGAGGTAAAAAAAAGTGACTTATCAGCAACATTAGCAGCAGTAGTAGTAGTTGTAGTTATATCATCAATAGTCTGGCTCAGTGAACAGTCGGTGAGGATTGGTAGTGCGATTGGAGGAAAATAATCCGATCCAAATGCTTCGTCAAATTTACATAAAGCAGTTTGATGAAAGAAAAGAATCTGAATTTGTAATTACGGCATAGTTTGTACAGGAAATTAATTTATCGATAGCCAAAATGATAATCGAAGTCATTATTCTTCATAAGTGCGTATTAGCCATGTCTTGAAGGTTAACTTTGGCATTCCTAGAAAGTGTAGAAAATTGTAGATAGATAGATAGATAGATAGATAGATTCTGACATATTTTGCCATACTTGAAAATGAAGTTGACTATTAAATATCGCTTACTTAAAGGCACAAAATAACATTCTTACATACAATAAAAAATAAATAGTTTCTACTTTTGATGAATTTATTTAATTGACTATTCTACACACGGGCAGACACACATATACATCCAAAATCTCTTAGAAGTGTACGAATGTACTCATTTATTCATGTACGATGTTTATCCGAAAGTATCCAGTCATTTAATAATAAACAGAAATATCCTACCAAGGTAAAATGGCACCAAAGTTACCCTCCCACTTTCTAAAATAGTTTGCAATACCATCTATCAGGATCGCCATAAGCTGCCTTGTCATGTTTTCATTAATCTCACCCACGGTCTTAAATCTCTTTGGTAGAAGCCAGAAGTCATAGAGGGTCAAATATGGACTGTTAGTGTGGAAGGTCTTTGTGACTTAGGTTATGCGTTGTTTTGAAAAAAAAAGTCCTGCACGACACGTGAAAAATGGGCAGTCTCGGTAATGGGACGGTCACACAACATATAAGCTCACTGACGTCTCGCTGCTCGACTGAGAAACTCCATAGGAGAACGTCAGTTTGCACATGAGATCCCCTTTGATTGGTTGCCAAGATATATCAAGGACACGCAGCCGGCTCTCGAGATTTTCAAAATACCTGGTTAATTCCTGGACTGATCTCGTTGAGGGACGCATGCGTATTTGTTCATCAATTAGAGAAAAGATAGAAAAGTCAATAAACGAAATATAAAGAAATAATTGGAAACATTTCGATTGTTTAAGAGAGGATGATCTTTCATCTATTGTTATCTTTGATTTTATCAATTTCTTTTAACCAAAACACTAAACTCCCACCGTCAGATACAAGACAAAATAACTCAATTGAACTGAGGCTCTCAATTCAATGACACTGCATTTTTAATGTCATAAATCGATGTAAAAGTTATTCAACGGGTTGGATTGTTTTGTGCATATTTATTCATACATAGGTATCATCTCTCGCTAGTTATTTTCATGTGATTCTCAAACTGTTTACTGCGACACACTGTTGTGCCACATCTTGCAAGTGTGCCACATAAATCTGTCTAAATACACAATCATGAATTTCGAACTTATCCAGCAAAGGTATTATGCCTGTCCTGCTTCCACCACAGCGTTGTCAATCTGTTGATTTTGCCACTATGGATTTAGTGAGATCTCAACTTTTAACGATAGATGAAAGGAAAAAAAAGGTGATGAACACGTAAATCAGTATTTTGA
Source organism: Thysanoteuthis rhombus (assembly GCA_963457665.1). Classification (NCBI taxonomy): domain Eukaryota; kingdom Metazoa; phylum Mollusca; class Cephalopoda; order Oegopsida; family Thysanoteuthidae; genus Thysanoteuthis; species Thysanoteuthis major. Next base: position 105,373 of record OY735230.1, read on the forward strand.
TAGAAAAGTTTCGTTTTTCGACTTCTGAAACATTTCTGTGTAACTCTTTTCATCTTTCCATTCGGTGTGCGGCCTAAAACAAACATATTACTCAATGTGCCGTCATACAATGAAGTTTGAGAACCACTGCATCAAACAATCAAAAGAAACCAATTAAGCGAAACGATATTTGTTCCTGACTGCAATAAACCGTCAATCTAATTAGCGTTACTAGGCAACAATTTGCTTTTCCGTGTATTGGAATCAACGCAAAATGCTCGAGTCAACCTTTCAATGTCGTTTGTCCTCAGAGCAATTTCTAGTATATTCTGATTGTATATTTTGAGTTATAATTTTATAATCAAAACTAGTTATTACCCGCCAAAAAAATCCAAGAGACTATATATATATATATATATATATATATATATATATATATATGTATATATATGTGTGTGTGTGTGTGTGTGTGTGTGTGTGTTTACGTTTTATCAACTTAATTTGATTTTATTAAGGGTTTTCATAAGTATAAGTTATTATAAGTATTTATCAATTTCTGTCCATGCAATATCTCAATTTTATTTCGAAAATCTTCAATGACATTTGGTGACAGAATAGGCCATGGGCTATCGACGAAATTATTACATTTGGGGGCTAACCGAGGATGTTTCAGTTACCTCCTGTACATCGTTGATATGTATGAACCGATTTTCATTGTGTTTTTCGTGACAATGTCGTTGGTAACTGATCGGTCTCCGAGTGCTTTTTAGTTTCTTTTTTATTCTCGTTGATCGTAGCACGCGTATTATTTATTTGTTTTCATCATTTGATGATCCTCATTTATTTTTTTTTCTGTCAGCTGCCAACAACTGCAGTCGCCACCACAAGCAAAGTGCCATCTGCCAATTATAGCGACTTCACAGGGTGAAATATGCTGCCTTATCCAATTACACAGCATTTCTGCATTTATGGGACGTCATGAAAGATAGTCTTCAGATGACAACCGTCCTGCATTGCAGAATAAATTAGATGAAAATCTCTTCGTTGCTTTTTTTGTGTAAAACAAAATTAAGGAAAACAGTCAATGATTGAACAACTGTGGCGTCAAATTTTGAAGTCATGTAAAAAATTTCATCGAAGGATGAATATGGTCAGAATAAATTACATTTATGACATTATGGGCGTTTTCAAAGGAAAAAACATCTAAAATAGAGCAAAAAAAACATGTGGAAACATCAATTCTGGAGATTTATTGATAAATTATACCCGTCAAAATAAGGACCAAAGAAGGTAAAAAAAAAGCTTTTTACTAAAAATCAAAAAAGAAACAGATTCCACTTTTCAAGTTTGCAGACAAAACGGAGCGCTTGAATACATAAACACACAAGCACAAGGGTCATCATTATCATCAATGTTTGGACATAGACCTTCCCCAGGATTCGCCACTGTTCTCTATCATTGGCGTTGCGGGGATATTCAATCACAGTGTGCATGACTGTACGTCACTACATCATTCGGACAGTAGTGATCCGCTTAGCACTATCCCGTTTAGCATGGATTTTCTATAGCATTCCTTCCCAGGTATTTTTCTAATAAGTTTAGAAATGCCAAATTTCCGAACTCAATTATTATAGAAAACAGTCTTCGAGATGGGGTCATGCTATACAATTCTGTTAATTGGAATGAACTAACACACATACACAATATTTCAACATGTACTCTCGAGTACCGATTATTAGGAGAGTTGGAATAAGCGGGGACGGGGAGGTCAAGATTCATTAAATCGAAATTAACGAAAATGAACTAGTTTAATTCAATCTGACTTTCATGGGGGCTTCTCTAAGAAAAAATATCTTTTTTAGAGTAGACAAGTGAATTGGCTCTAAGAGGGTGATCTATTTACAATGTACTTACAATGTAAAACTGGACCCTGATTTTCTGTCCGTCTTTGCGACACTGGACACTGACTTTCTGGCAGCAAACATTGCTGTTTTTTTATCGAAGAAACTTGAAATTAGCATTCAGGGATAGTGTCAGGGTTTAGAGTTAGTGTTTAGGATTTGTGGCAAGGTTAAGTTTAGCTTTAGCGTTTAGGATTAGGGTTAGTGTTGGTGTTAGCGATAGTGTTAGACTTGAGGTAAAGGTTATATAAGTCATATACGGAACAAATGAAAACAGGAAACATGAAAAAAAAACTCTGCTAATTGAAGGAAGAATCTATTTTCTCTTTAAACATTTTTCTTCAATCAATTCAAATAATTTATCGAATCAATCTCTTTTTTCCTTAGCCTATGTACTAGTATATCATGAAATGTCATTGAAGTTTATTAAAAACTTTTGGAGATATTGTGTGGACAAATATACTGACTAACATACGGACTGGTGGACAGACAGACAGATACGAGTGAATGCTTATACCTCTTCGTTGGCAGATATAATAAGAAAATACAAACTCAATTTGTAGAAATTTCAAGAGATCAAGAGAGAGAATAATATATACTGTAAGGAAGGAAAGAAAGAAAAAAAAGAGGGAGAAAAACACCTAGCGAATATATTTGATCCCCCTCCCTCTGAGAATAATCTAGTGTTTACATTACCCTTACGTTCGGCGTCTGCCTCGAGTTGGTTGAATTGAGGGACGTGTCTGGTTGAGACTTTTGAAACGGACACATTGCTGATTCTACCAAAACGAATTGATCGAACAAATTTCGTTTTGAATGACGCGCCGGAGAGGGAGACTCCAAAACCTGGAATCGAAAGAAAGAGAATGGATAGAAAGTTTGTCTCTTGGATCAGGTTGAAAGGAAGTTGTTTACCTCCATAAAACAAACATAAACTTCATTTTCTTCTTCTCAGATGCAACTCTCTGTCTCTCCCGATATCCCTCTCTCTCTCTCTCTCTCTCTCTCTCTCTCTCTCTATATATATATATATATATATATATATATATATATATATATATATATATATATTGCATCTGGTGGGTGGGGTTTTTTTTCACCTTCTCAATAGTCATGGATTTACTTCTATTTTGCAACGAGTGAGTCTATTTGAAATTTCCTTCCAAAACTAAAAAAAAAGATCTTGGTAAGTCATCATATTTATTTACGTGTGTATGTATGAGAGTGTATAAGTATGCAGCTACCAGGTGATTGACCACCAGATAGTTCACAATGATTGGAGCCGTTCCTTGGTAATTCGTTCGGGTTGACTTTACCCCCCCCCCTCTCTCTCTCTCTCTCTCTCTCTCTCTCTCTCTCTCTCTCTCTCTCTCTCTCTCTCTCTCTCTCTCTCTTTTATATGTTTTTGGGCTTTCCTCAACAGTCATGGATCTTCTTTTATTTTGGAACGAATAAGTCGGTCTTCAATTTCCTTTGAAATATATAGAAATCCTAAGTCAGTCGTCCAAAACAACAACCACCATCTGCCACTTGGTAGTTAACTCTTCCTTGACACTTTGGTTGGGCTGAGTCTAAAATATACACCACTCAGAGTTGGACCTTTTATTATTATGATTGATGATTGTGCACAGCAAGAACGTCTAAAGCTGGCAATAGGCTCTGGCCAAATGGGAAATATAGCCTCATTCCAAGTATTATTGTAATCGGTGCTAAATACACAAGATTTATGTATGGGTATATAAATGTAGTGTACACGATGTACTTACACACAATAGAACATAGTAAGAACTTGTACAATTCATTAAAAGTCAATGATAAGCAATTTTATTCAAAACGTATTCAATACAGTAGAGAACAGTACAGTAATACGAAGCAGTGAATACAATTGTACATTCATGGTTATTCTATATTTTATCTCAGTTAATTTTTCGAAATCTCTCAGGAATCTTCTTTAAAATATCAATATCATGTGCTAAAAGTCCCCTTCCCTTGACTCTCTTTATATTATGAATATTTTTTACCGAAAATTCCCTAAAATTGCAGAAAAGCAAGAAAGGCATTGTTCCATTGTTGAAATGCAGCAGGCTTTTAACACCAAAGTAGCAAGTAGTAACGGTTGAAATAGCTAACCCTAAGCCTAAACCCTTTTCCTTACCCGGGCATGGGACCAGCTAAGGTGGCTACCAAACTGTCGAAGTAACTGTCTGATAGATGAACTACCTGATAGTTCCAACTGTTCTGCTATTCATCCATAGCCTGTTGTACGTTAGTATTCACACATATTTAATGCAATTACTGAATGTATTCGTAGATAAGTCGCCAGAAAATGATAGAGAAAACTGCATGCGACTTATCTGCAGAACATTGAATTAACATGCAATGCATATGTCACTTAAACGACATAACGTAGCGATACGTATTTTATATTGCCAATATCTGTCTAAACTCCTCGTCAACAGTTTATAGATGATGGTGTTCTACTTGAGGTCAGCAGTTTGTTGGGAAATTAGTTCATTTGGGTTTGAAGGAAAACACATGTCTTGAGTAGATTTCCATGGTCGATTGAAAATTCTGTATATAAAGGTGAGGCAGTATGTTGGATGAGTGTAGGGATTAGCAATAATGCATGTTTTTTTTCTTAGTCAAAGGAAGATTCAGGTTGGTAGACTACGCAAGCACAGGTTTAGGTTGATAGAGTGCGCACATATCAGCGAACTGCATACTTCAGTAGCGTTCATGCGACTTATGTATGGATCAAAAGCTGAAAATAAAATATGGTTCGTTATTGGTTTTACTACGCTTACAACAGACTGCCAATGAATAATACCAATGAATGATAAATGAAACGCTTTGCCTAGCCCGTACACAAGGCTAAACGAAGGATTTTCAAAGGACAGAGAGCATTTTTTTTAAATTTCACCATCACTGTTTCTTGAAAAATAACAGAATCCAAAAACAAATAAGTCAATTTCCTTCATATGAATTTTTATGGATCATTATTGATCAAAATCTTCCTATACAATGAACAGGGTAATTTTTCTGTTTTTCCATCGGCAACAGATCTTTCCACATGAAGATGATAATATTGCCAATAAAGATATCACCTACCCACCTTTTCGAAAAATGGACTCTTCCACTGAAACGATTTCAGTAGCTTCTTTTCTATAAAAATCATCTCATAAAAATTCAAATATACCGATGATTTTTTTTACGAGTAATAACTAGTTTGCTTTATAATAATTATTTTTAACCAAAAGATCGAAAAGAAAGTACAGAACATGGAAATTGACTGCTTTTATATAATCTGTCTCGAAAGTTTAACATGAAGAAAATATTCTTTATATAGTAATGGCCTTACATAAAAAAAACTAATAACAAGCAGATGTCTGTCCATAGCTAAGTCTGTTCGTATCTATGTTTCTATCCATCTATCTATGTTCTTTTTTCATATCTATCTATCTATCTATCTATCTATCTATCTATCTATCTATCTATCTATCTATCTATCTATAATTGTTCATATCTATGTATACATAAATCTATCTCAGTCTGTTCATATCTACCGATCTATATAATAAACCTTTTTCTAATTTAATAATCAACAAACGATTGCCCATGTATACTTTATTCGGAATTACTTTCTTTCCGTTTTAGATTTACCTGAACCAAACCCGTGCCTGTGGGTGGCTGTGTGGGAGTGTCAGCGCGTATCTGCTCCTGTCAATCATACAAACCAGATCTTGTTCAGTGGTTAAAACTCTAGCCAACGCCATCAGTGAGCGTTAGAATTTCGGAAGCTGATTTTCAAGTCAAGTTATTTCAGCCCTTAAATGGTAAAAGCATTCTACTCCGACATCCAATTTGTAATACCCGTGTGGTTACCCATCTGCCTGTTTGTCTGCCGAAAGAGTTGAATATTTGTATTCATAAATTTATGTGAGATTCATAGAAACCAAACAGACGTGGTTGAAGAAGAAACTTGACATTGTGCGCAACGTATGCGTGAATGATAAAAAGTATAGACTTGTGGATTTGGCATGAAAACGGAAAATATTCGGAAATATTTGAATTTCCAAAGTGAGGAATGTGACTTAGAATGCGTTCATGGGGTTGGGAAATGCGTGTAGTCGGGACGGATGTGAGTATTTAATCCGTGTACTGGGCATTCGACCAACCGTTCATGTTGATTGGAGATAACCCTTTGAAATTGGTGGCTGGAAAAGGTAGATTCTATGTAGATTTGGTCTTTGGTCTTGAATTTTGTTCACGTTAAAGATGAAAACAGAGAGAGAAAAGTGGGGGAGGGAAAGGGCAAAAAGAAAGAGAAAGGGAGAAACGAAAAGAGGAAAAGAGAAAGGATGAGGGAGAGGGGGAAAGGAAGAAGAAAGCCAAAAAAAGAGAAAAGAAGAGAGGAATAGAGGGAGGAAAAGATGAAGGGGGTAAAAATAGAAATAGAGGAAGGAAAAGAGGAAGGATGAGAGAGAAAGAGGTTGGGTAGATAAAGAAAGGAATATCAGAACGAAAGGAGGAAGGGCGTGAGAGAAAAAGAAGGGTAGAGGAAAAGGAGAATAGAAAAAGGAAAAGAGGCAGAGAAGGAGAAAAGGGGGGAAGAAAGAAGAGGGGAAGTAAATTAGAAAAAGAAAAGGAAAGCTTTAAAAAGAGAAAGAAAGAGAGGAAACGAAGGAAAGAAAGAAAAAAAGGAAAGAGAAGGGGGAAATAGAGGAAAAGAGGAAGAAAGATTTTTTAAACAAGTGAAAAAGGAAGAAAGAAAAAAGTTTAAAACGAAAACAGAACAAAAAAGTAGCAAACGAAAAGTTGAAATCAAAACCTGAGGAGGAAAAAAAGGGGGGTAAAAGGGGAGGAAAACAAGGAAAAATCGAGAAAGAAGAGAAGAAAACAGTAAAAGAGAAAAGAAGAGAGGGAAAGGGCGAATAAAGAGAGAAAAAGAGGAATACGGAGGAGAAAAGAAGAAAGAGTGGTAAAAACAGAAATAGAAACGCAAATAGTTAAAAGGTATGAAATTAAAACCAGACCTAAGTATAGAAAAACAAACAGAGAAAGAAGAAATGTTTTACACCTAAAAACATCTTCAATATCAGGAAGTATTCATCTACGAATGGGGGGGGGTGATGGTATGTAATACGAGTGTGGGGGGGGTTGAGGAGGGAGGTCGTTTGTGTGTCCGAACGCCAAATGTTGAGGCTTAATGAGTGCGGCAACCACCGTAATGTTGTCGATGATGCTTATGATGATGGTGATGCTGTGGGTAGAAGCGAGAAACTAAGTAATGGCCTTGCTAATGTTGCCAGATTTTACATCTAAAATCCAGTCGAAAAAACATTCAGAAACATCTAGATTATTATTAAATGCGACTTGAATCGTCAACATTTACTTTAACAAAATACTATTTTATCAAAAAAACATCTAAATAGCAATTTCGGACATCTTGATGCAACCCCAAAGATTTGCATTTAGATGAAAAACATCCAAATACCATAATGCTATGAACCAAACACATCTAAATCTAGATGAAAAACATCTAAACACTAATATATTATTAGACAATTTTTCTTTCATTAAAATCATCTAAATAGCAATTTCTGATATCTAAACGCAATGCAAAACATCTAAATTTAGATCAAAAACATCTAAATACTATAATGATATCAATTAAAGTAAAATGTTACATACTTTATTAAAAATCATCTAAAAAGCAATTTCTATCAACTAGACAAAACAAAAACATCTAGATCTAAATGAAAGACATCTCAATTCTGACATCTAGATGTAAGTAGAACATCTAGATCAATTTGGAAGACATCCAAATTCTAACATCTAGACGCAAACAAAAACATCTAGATCTGGATGAAAAATATCTAAATAGGCAATACTGAAACCAGTTACTGAAAAAGTACCATTAATACAGCAGAACCAGTAGCAGCCGCCAAGCAGTTGAAGAATCGGCAGTAGAATTATCATTAAGGAGTGGATCTACCAGATGACAGCAACAGTGCCGTACTAGGAAAAACATTACAAAACGGTTTATGTTACTGGTTGATTCGCGACAAAACCAGAAGTCTGTAAACAAATCCAAAAAGACACCCTTTTACAGCCTATAATTTGACTGTCGTCATTCATTTTAGCACCGGAGAATTTCATTCACCAAAACTAACTTGAAAGAAAAAGTTGGAAGTTTAAAAATACAACAAAACAAAACAAAGTCACGAAAAATAAACCACAAATTTAGATCTATTTCTTAACTTCAACACCTACCTTGAAAAGGGAACCGTTTCTATGTATTTATAAGACCTGCTCTTCAATTTTTTTCAATTCTTTAGGCTTGTGCGATTGTTTTAGAGTTTCTTATTTCCTTACCAACGTTATCCAAGAAGACACACCCTAATTAACATAACGTACACAGTCACGCAATTCTTATTTTCGTTAATCAATTATCTCTACCAACGTAGTTGATACATATATATGTATGTGTGCGTATGTGTGTATATGTGTATACATCCCGACGAATAATTCCCTGAACTTTAACTAAAAATCAACCCTTTTTTTTCCTCAATCAATAAGTCTTTCTCTCATAGAAATTTATCGATATCTATTCGTCAATCTACCTGGGGGTCCCACAGATCTTTTGAAGTCTTCATCCCACGGTGTATAAACGACTCGGTGTGACGTGAGTTTTAGGGGCTGTGGATGTACAAAAAAAATTTAAAAAGAGGGTGACAAAAGAGATAAGGTAAATCACTACGTCGGTATCGTGTGTATGTGTGTGTTTCCATATCCCATTGTTTTCAAATAAATCTTACCGTAATCAGTGACGGGTGAATATGGCTCCAACGAAGCAAGAGGATTCTAATTCCCAACCTGTGGTACGTACCTCCCTCACGGCAGACGCAGCACAGACAAGATACACGGAAGAGAGTCTGGAAATTACGATTAGTGAAAAACACGGACCCCTTTACAATGCAATTCCATGTATGCCTCTACCGTTGGCGATCATCTGTTGCGTATTCAATATCGTTATCCCGGGACTCGGTAAGTAACACTTTGCCTTTTATCAACAAAGAATTGATTGAAAAGAGCTATATGCGTGTAGTGACGAATTATCAACCTCCCAGATACCTAGGCTGAGCTTTAGTAAGGCTCCCCCTGACCTTACTCCAACCTTCGTTGAATAGAATAAAGTGGCGTTACGTCACGCTAAATAATATATCGTTTTACCGTGTATAATGTAGTTAAATGATTTAATAGTTACTCATGAAGTATAAGCAAAAGTGCCGAAATATCATCCAAAATACTCATGTCAAACCCTTTATTTGTACTTTCAAACTATTTTTCGGCTCTCTGGTCATCTCCTGGTTCCTGGGTTTCTTCATACTCAGCCAAATAGTTAATCTTCCACTGCGTGTAACTGTTTGTGTTTTACCAAAGGATGAATAAATACAGCTCCATGTGTCCATATCGACGTTTGGTAAGATAGGCGGGAGTTCCTGGTGGGTCTGGCCAGCCTCCTGCTCTGGCCAAGCAGAATTAAAAAAACATTTTTCCCAAAATATCTTGATGAAGAAATTTTATAAAAAAAGTAATTTGAATTATTCCAAGCAATCGTAAATCAACTTTAAAAACAAAAAACATGACATTCATTGTCTTTTTAGACAGATTGAGTTTGTTTTTTCTCATGGACCCCTATCTCTGCTCAAAATCCTGGATCCGCCGCTGTTAGCTTAAAAAACCGAAGGTTAAAAGGGTTGAGCTCCCAGTGAGGATCGAACTCCTGTCAATTGTAATGGTTTCTGTGACAAGGTTACAATCCAATTCCACCACAACCATTATATATGTGCGGATCGGATATGTATTTCTGCATACATTGATATATAAGTATATTACTATATGTGTGTCTATATATAATGGGCATTGTTGACACGTCCTCGTAAATGAGTTCGTGAGCGCAATAGTCTTCTTAATTGTTATATGGATAGGGGCATTAAATCAGTACAGACACACACAAAACATACAGAACTGATGTGCACTCTTTTGTTACATCTATTTATCTATCTCAATATGTTCATATCTATTTATCTCTCCCCCCCTTTCCCGTTCCCTTTATCTCTCTCTCTCTCTCTCTCTCTCTCTCTAGAGAGAGAGAGAGAGAGAGAGTGATTTATAAATACGCACACACATTAAACACACATTTTCAAGCGCACTCACAAACACACACATAAACACACACATATACACACACATATACGTGTGGATATAATTTTCAATATGCCACAATGTCATACATGCGATTATGCAAATATAAGAATCCACACCGAGGACCCAGTGTGTGAAGCCTTGTGCCAAATTCTTTCTTCAGCAAATACCTATAAAGTTCAACAATTTCGTTTACTTTCCAAATTGATATTTGAAAGATTAAAGCATTTTCTAAGTTTGTTTTGTTTTTGGGGGGTTTTTTTGTTTGTTTGTTTTTTGGTGGGGAAGGGTGAATTTTTGTAAGTTAACCTTTAAGTCAAAACATTCTTTCCCGCCGCTATTTAAGATGAGGTTTTGAGTTCTGCACTTTGCCCTAAGATTATTCTACACTGATCTCCAAACCAAGAGGGCGGTAAAGGACCACCTACCTGCCAGGAAATTCGGCAGTGAAAACCTGACCTTTATTCGAATTTGAATACCAAGGCAAACTAGCTTACCTTTGCCAACAAAGCTTAAAGAAATATATTCACTCACGTCCGTCTGTCTTTCGAAGTGTGGGCTACGGGGGAAAAGTGATTAATTTTGAGGTGGATTCAGGATTTTATATCCACTGAGAGATATATTTCCATATATCAAGACAAAAGTCCGAAATATGGAAATTGAAATCTGCAAAATTACCTCCCCAGCTTCGTAATTAAATATGAACTGATATTATTTCAGTTTTCAGTTAGCGTATGGCGTTGGAAGATGCATGTGTTCTTTAATTGCTTTTTCGTTATCGATGTGATTTTTGAGGAAATCAGCATGTCTTACAGGAATCATCAAATCCTACAAAGGAAAGTAGCCGAGACATTTCGGAATATTTGCCTAATGTTTTTAAAAAAAGTTTGAAGATTTGAAGTTCAAACTTGAGAGTAAATGGACATTTCACATCCCCTAAAATACAAAAAATTGAGAAGATTAAAATACAACGCGATATGAGCAACGTCAAAGACACTAAGCTGTACTTTTCAGTGTTGATGATTCCATAAACGGATGAGACTTGAAAGTATTCAGAATTTACCTGAGAAAGACTGAGGAACCAATCGACCAAAACACTACGAGAATAGCAAAAGAAAGAGAAATTGAGAGAATATTTTTAAGCAAGAAGTAACGATGACTTCACTCAAAATTTCTTTATGTGTGAAAAAAGACTAAGGGAGGTACGAAGTGGCGTAACGATTACGGTGAACGGAATCGGCAGACCGAGTTTGACTTTCAGCCGAGGCTAATAATGTTCACTTCGCACTAATACCCTTTGGAAAAGCATGAAATAACTTCTCCCTCTCCTCAGCTATGGACAGATAAGAGGGCACATGGAACCTGTTAGCCCCGAATGCAGTCCATCTCAGAAAAGGTCACTATGACAGGAAAAAAACTACTGAAGTCGTCACTAGTCCCAATGATAGATAAGGTTGGAGGGTTTTGAGTGGGGCTAGCAACCCCAGCCCCATAAAAACCTATTTGCTATCTAGACTGCTGCATTTTGGTTGTCGCCCTAGGCTCCAGAAGGAGTTTACAGGTATAATTCTTTTTAATCAATAACAAAATAAAATTTGTTAAGTTTTTTGCGGACTTTTATCTTCACATTGGTTCAATTTTTGAACACAACGTTTCAGCCGTTGTACTCTACGGTCGTCATCAGGTGATGGTCGGATGTATTTTTTAATCGTTGGGGCGAAAAAACACCCGTCACGCCGATTGCATTGAAACTTTTGCATTCCAATGTCTAATATCAGGTGTAGTTGATATTTTCATTTTCACAGTCGTTAGCTGATGGAAATTGATTTTAATGCATTTTGATGAACACTTTGTTGGAAATGTTTGGAAATTTCATAAACAAAAGCTTTATAACAGCGGCTCGTAATGTCCACGACGTGTGTGTCTTAAGTTGTAATTTATTTACTTCTATAAACACCTTGTGTAGCATAAGGCTGTAAACACTCTGTTGTGGTTTGAGTAACAGGTACGTTTAACAGGGTGGAGTTGCTAGCCCCACGCCTAACCCTACACTTTTCCCAAACTTGAAATCATCTATGGCGACTGCCAAGCAGTAGTTTTCTTTTGTTTGTTTTTCTTTTTCCTTTTTATCAGAGTAACCGTCTCATAGATGGACTGCATAACACGGCTAAAAGGCCCCAACTTCCCTGCTATTTACCCATAGCAAGGGTCAAAAGTGAATTCATGCCTTTCCCAAGTGCAACATGAACATGAACAGCCTCGGGCAAAACCAGAACTCAGTCCGTTAATTCCGTTTTTTGTAACGCACACTGGCGGCGTAAAGGTTGAGAAGAAGATTGAAACATGAACCATGTTTGTGTCACGGACAATTACATTTTCTTCCCAAAAGTAAATTTCTATCGCCGTTCAGGGATATTGAGAGGGGTTACTAATGATAAATTATGGTTTAAATGTTAATAAAAGAAATTTAGGGAATGGATTCAAATAAGAATACAAGAATACAAATTGTTAAAAGGAACATTCAACACCGAAATATATCATCATTATTTACTTCTGCAAACAGAGTTCGAAGGGGTTTATGTATTCACTTATGTTTGTCAATTTTCCCACACAGTAACTCGAAAAGTTAGCAGTGAATTTTAATGACATTTTGGAGAAAGGTAGGTCATGGGCTAAGGAAGAAGTGCAGAACATAGGATGTCTTTTACAGTTACCTCCCCTGCATGGTAGCAATACATGAACTGATTAACATTCAGTTTTAATGATATTAGTAGAGGTATGCACTTTCAGTGTGTTTTTGAGGGGTTTTGTCTTTTTTGTATATTACTTCTATTTCTTGCTTTGTTTTGTTTTTTCGTTTTTTATTTCGATTTCGATTTCTATTTTTGTCTTTCTTTCCCTTTTTTCTTTCTCTCCTTCCGGACATTCTTTCATTTTTTTTTCTTCTCATTCCATCATTCCCTTCTTTGCTCTTTCTATCAATTTTTCTTCTGTTTTTCTCTCCTCTCTTTGTTCTTTCCTCCTATCTTACTCTCTTTCTTTCTTTCCTTCCTTGTTCACACTTTCCTTCTTTTTTCTTTCTTCTTCCTTTCTTCTCTCTATCTCTCTCTTATTATCAATATCTTTCTTTCACTTTTCTTCCCCCCATTCTTACTTTCCTTCTGTTTCTTCCTTTCTTTCAGTTCTGACTCGCAGTTTACTTATCTAATGCATTCTCGAAATTCTTGTTATTTGAATCGAGAAACAACTGCCTCACTTACCTCACAACATAACTAACCCTAACCCTATCCCCTAACCCTGCCTTTACCTCACAGCATTTACGCGAGAAAACTTGAAACTTTTTTCATGGCGTTTCAGGAAGTTGGGTTTATTTTAGAAAAGTTAAACTACGACCTTCATTCTTCTCGTCGTATCATTTACTGACAAACCGACCAAATAAATGAAAACATAACATTCTGAACAAATTTAAACAACGTTAAAAAACAACAACAATCTCTTTTAGATGTTGGAATAGGTAAATATATATATTGACTCATATTTGTCTGTCTGCCTGTCTGTTTGTCCACACGATATCTCCAAAAGTTTGGAATTGATTTCAATGACATCAATGGCATGTATGTATGCTTACATTCAAGTATATCTGTCTGTATATCTGTTTGTATGTCTGTTCGTATTTATGTATGTATGTATGTATGTATGCATGCATAAATGTAAATAAATATGTAAGTGTGTGAGTATTTGTGTATGTGTATGGTTGCATACACGTATTTATTTATGTGTGTTTGCATGTATTCATATATACGTATGCATGAATGTATATGCGAATGCATGAATGTATCTATGTATGCATGTATGTACGCTTGCATGTATGTGTATGTGTGTATTTATACACGTATGTAACCTTTAAACTTGCTTCTGAAATAGTTTCAAAATCCTTAATCTGATAATCCTCTGGGTAATCCAATAATCCTTTGGAAGTGCTGGGGCTGGAAAATCAGTAATGTTCCAGTATATAAGGGACGGGCACATGGTGATCAAAGAAGGCCGGAGATTTCGCAGATCGGAAAAGCTTATTGGGAGATCAGTATGATCTCATGGATCCCATGGATCCCATGGATAGAAAATAAGATAAAAAGGTTGCCGAAGAGACGTTGCGATTTCAATCTCCCTAAAGGGAGTTGGGCGTGAGAAAACGCGTGATTGAACAGCGAAATAAAGAGTTCTGTTGAAAATTTCCAGAAGGTGAAGGTGCGAGAAAAATATTTAAAGAAATCTGGAGACAAAACTAATCGAGATTTGACTCAACTGATCTAGCAAGAGACTCTGAAACAAATCTTTTGAAAAATTGTGCAAGGTGGCCTAACGGTTAATGGCAAAGAAAATGTATTCGGCGAAGTTCAAAGCCTAACGGAAACAGTTCGCGTTCACTTAGCACTGATTCACTTGGGAAATGCATGAATCCACTTCCCATCCAGTTATGGGTACAGAATTAAATTCAAACATAGGCAACCTCAGGATATTTCTGATTTGGTGGGTCCCATATGCACAATAATTAAAATACATGACATATCGAGCACTGAAGATAGTTGAAGATGCAAGTAAAAGTGTGTTCCACAAGAAGGAGTGCGGTCCCTCCTGCAGAGTTAACAGTAATGCTTTATTTTCGTAACCCATACTCCAAGTTGTGTTGACTCAAATAAGCAGTAGATTTATTGAATTATTTAAAATAATGGAATGCGTTATAATGGACTGAATTCTGAAATGAATTCCGGGCAGTGAACATTAATTGTTTCCTTATCAGAGAAACTCGTTTTTCTATCATATTTTTACATAGAAGAGACCCGGGGAATTCCCTCCTATAAATCCGGAACTGTATTGGTAGATAGCAGGGGAATTGGACCCCTTTAGCTCTGTAAGGCGATCCATGTTGGGCGCTAGACTAGCAACCCGGCCCCGTAAAACTCACATTTGCCACAAGCAGGGATTGGGTCTCCATGGATCAATCGAGAAAATGAGACGAAATCATTGCCTCAAGCGACACGGGAAGCGACTTGGCTGAGGGTTTTTTTTGGGGGGGTGGGGGGTTAAAGAACCAATTGAAAAAGATTATCCTTGCATTACAACAGTCAAGTGAAAAGATAAAAATGCTTTTATCTTCAGCCACTCACTCCGACGTCACATACACTCACGTACATACACACGCACACACATGCATATGTTCATATATACACGCACATGAATATTATCATTTTAAATCAACTTCTAGTACATAAATGGAAAAATATTTATTTGCCAATTGTTCATACATTTCCCATCTAAAATTCTTCGAAATCTCTTCTTTCTTTCAAAATGACAAATTTCAAAACGTGAAATTTTGTTGAAGAAGTAAAATCATTTTTTGGTAAACATTTGCTTTTTGAGAGCACATCTTTGTTTTCTTCAAATTTAAATTTTATGGATAATGAATTTCAATATCTCATGTACTTTCCTTTGTAAAATACCTTTACCAAAGAAAAAATCACATGGATGATTTTTTTTCACAGATGTTATTAGAAAGATTATTTCCAAAAGATATTCTTTGATTTATTGCAAAAAATTTTGCTAGTCTTGACAACACTTTACATTTCCTCTTTTTCTTCTTCTTTCCTTTTTTTCTTCTTCTTCCAATCTTCCGCTTTCATTGTCTCCCTCTTGATGGTATCTATGCATGAGACGCTACCTTTCTCCTTGCCGATGACCCACCACTCAAAAGATATACAGTAAGGCACAGATTAGTGCCAAACTGTTCAACGCTCATGCGCTTTAGCTTCGAAAAACTGCTACCAGATAAGGTACACAGCACCAATCCATTCTGTCTTGTTGAGGCTCAACAATACCATGATACATTTTTGAAATATTGCTGGTACAATCTCTATTCATGCTGTGTTATAATGTAGCGCTGCTTCCATTAGTGTTGAATTCTTTAGGGACGTATTCAAAGCTCTAAACGAGGTATTCCTATCTGCGTTTTTTTTAGCTTACAAGCACGAGATATTACCATACGCGTTTCATCACCTTGCAAGCAAAAAAATTTATGTGACACGTCAGCATTACATAGAGCGTCATCTTCATGGTTTTCTTGTAAACATTTTACTCAATCATTCTGATTCCAACCTAAATCCCATCAAGTGTTAACAAGACCATTCTTACATCCCATCCGTGTCCAGGGGAAGTTTCGTATTCAAGAATCAGAGAGGGCTGTTAGAATAACGCTTGGATATGTTTAGCTTCATGTTTACAAAACAATTATAGGATGAAATCATCTCTGTGTAAATACATCGCGCCAAAAGTGACAATGACTTGACTTCAAAGATTCAGCTGCTGCTGATTTCCTTAGCGCCAGGTCTGTCCGTCTTTCCCTTGATATTTTGAATACCTCAAGAAGCAGTGGCGTGGCTTAGATGTAACCTAGCCACTAACGAAAGGGGACCTTGTTGTGCATTCATGAACAAACACTTTCCATTGGAGTTACCCAGTCGTCATCGAGACGTTATCGAGTGATCTTGTATACTGGGTGACTGTTTGAACAATAACTGTACAAGTTTCGTGCAGGGTTTTTTTTTTTTTTTGGCATAACATAGCATCACCGAGGTCTGTAAGCCGGACCCTCAGAGTTCAGATTCGGCTCCCTGTGACTTCTGACTTTTCTTAAAGAGTTCCAAACTGTGGACGAGATTAAGGAGAAGGCAGCGATGCAACTGATGGCGATCCCTGAAAATGACTTTGCAGACTGAAAAGTGGAAGGGGCGTTGGGATAAGCGTATGGGTTTATAAGGAAAGTGCTTAGAAAGGGAGAAAAGTGCTATTGCCCTAGGTAAGTTATTTTTTCAATGACTGAACACTTTTTACTCAGCCTACGTATCTTCCGATTTCTTTAGAATGCACACATAGAATTTTGTTTATTGAATCGTAAGTATCGCAGAAATTTGGGCGTGTGGGGCAATTTGGTAAGCTCCTGTATGATAGCGTGCCTGCATCTTTGATTCTATATAAGTAATAATACATACACGCATATCTACATGTGTGAGGGGTGGGGGCTCAGTTGGTCTTGGTAGACGGTCTTATCTACTTTAAGACTTTGAACTGCTATGCATGGGCACTTGTTACGGCGGAAGGGTTATGCCAAAGTTCCATTCCCATGAAGGCTTCCAAAGAAAAGGAGTGCAGGATATTTTTGGAAATCAACATGGCTGTTGGGGGATGCATCCCAAACAGGTTGCAGCCTTGTATCCTCAGGCAGTCACCCATCTGAGATGTGACCTGGCCTGACATTGTTTCACTAGGATCATCGAACAGGAACATATATGTGTGTGTGTGTGTGTGTGTGTGTCTGCTGACTGTAAATGTATTCTCACCGATGTATGTATGCGAATATCAATAAACACACGCAATAACTATGTAAGATAGTTGAATGAAGATAACTTTCACAGCTACTGTGATGTCACCTACCACCACTTCTGTTCGGTTGAGGACCAGACTGTATAAATTGTCAGCAGTTGAGTTACATGTGTTAGTGCTCGATTTGATCAAGATTAGAGTTTGATTTGTGCAGTCATCTCTCAACCATTTTGACACAGAGTGGAAGACATGGGTTACACTTCAAGTAATCAGAAGCTTCTATGTTACAATATCAATCAGATATAAATACATTACTGGAAAACAAGTGGCGTTCACTCAGTGCTGAGAACCGTTTCCAACATCCGGCGAACAGAAGATCAAAGGGTCACATATAAAACAATCTGGTATGTGATTCGATAAAAAGGCTTTTAAGAAGCATTTATTATCTTATATATGAATATAATTTTTTTAAGGGATTAGCTGTACGAACACTTTCATGTGTCTACCCTTTTTGAGCCTCTTCAGGCAAACGATTTCATCTATTTGGATCCCTATTTAGGATGATATCGGAGTGTGTCTACTTTTCTGGATGGAGAACCTTCCCCTTATCCTATTAATAAATCTTTTCTTTTCAAGATAGCTATGGTGTTTGATTTTGAATACCTATATGTGTGGTGTTAAAGTATTTTTTGATAGAAATTTTGAGCGAAACCGGCATTTTACAGCTATTTCACTTCTTTTCTATCCTTTAATTTTGTTTTTTGGTAAAAGTGAGAATTTCTTATTTCTCATTTAGGCATAGGTAGCATGGGGTTTCAATGTTCTGGCATGTGTGTTTGCTTTAATATTTGTTAAAGGAAATAGGATTGACAACATGTACGATATGGATTACCAAACCTACAAGAACCCCTTAATTGATAACATCACTCAAAGTTATAGAAGATCGAACACCAAGAGGATCAACTTCAAAGCAACTATGAACAAAAGCATCACTCACAAATTGAATATCAGCAATAGAGTGGGAAAATTACTTCATTTCATCATATCTTAAGCTTTACTCTGACTTTCCTTAATGTGGGATGTATTGTATATTGTTTTACAGATTGTACTTTGATATATATATATATATATATATATATATATATATATATATATATATATATATATATATATATATATATATATATGTGTGTGTGTGCATATATATATATATATATATATATATATATATATATATGTATGTATGTATATATATATGACCTGTCAATAATGATGGGATTATTCACATACGGCCTAAGATCAGATCTGGGGGCTCCACCTTAGACCAAAGTGTCATTCCCCTGTCCTCTACAGTGGTCCAGTGCGTAGTATCTGCTTGCAGTACATTTTTTGGTAGCTTTACGCCGGTGCAATACCATGGTTGATAATGGCTTACAAAGACTCGGTATTGCTAAGCATAAGAGACATAGGATTCGTCCTGTAGCCTCAAAAATAACACGGCCCAGTCTCAGGGATCAGTACGCCCCAAGGCAGCACCTTCCCACTTAACTAAAAGGTAATGGGATGAGTTTGCCCTGGCGCCTTCACAACATCAGTTGCGAGAACTAAGAGCAATTCTTTTAGCTTTCTTTAACAGAACCTCACATTAAACCTTCCTTTTCGTGAGGAAGCAAATACATACGGATCAAAGTGTAGCATCTGCTTGCAGTTCATTCTTTGGTAGCTTTGTGTTGATGCAAGACAGTGGCCGATGGTGGCCTACTGAGGCTCAATATTGCTAAGCAATTTGTCCTGTTGCCTCAAAAATAACTCTGCCCGGTCAAATGGGGGGAGTACGCCTTGGGGCAGCACCTTCCCATTGCACTAAAAGAGATCAGTCAGGAATGCCTTGACACATTCATAACACCAGTGGAGAAGTGAATAAGTACAGATGAAAGTGTAGTATTGATTCTCTCTTATTTGGATCAAAATGCCGGTCCCTAGCAATTCTACCAGAGATCAGAGTGAAGAATCTGTGCACTCACTAAAAAGTATCACGCACAAAAATATTGCTGATCGCATTCCTAAATTGTTATCACTGGGCACCAAATCTTTTCGTATATATTACTTTGCAATATCTGACGTCATAGCATCATAGCATCATCAAGTTATATGGAAAAAAAAAAATATATATATATACGCTGTGTTTTATATATACGTATATATATGTATATATATTTAGTTCAGAGAGATTGAGGAGAGAATGAGTCAGACATTCAGACTGACAGATGAATATGCAATTATTATATTCAGACACTAAAAATAATGAAAGCTTGAACAAAATACTCTGACCATCCTACCACCAAGGAATACCTTCAAGACGAGTAACGTGCAGCAGGACCATGTCTTAAGTAACTCCTGCAGTTTGTGCTTGTTGCAAAGTATCTCTGATGTTTATTTCATCTATGTACACACTAAAAATAATGAAAACTAAACCGAAATCTATTGCCTCATCGTTCATACGTCTTTATAATTCTACAAGTGATAATGTTGCTGCGTCTATGACTATTTATATTTTCGCCTTTTGTTCTGCAAGAAATTCATAGACTGACATTTTAGAAAAAAAAAACGCTGCATTCTTTTTGCACTCCACTCAAAGGCATAATTACGGATGAGCGTACGCATACAGTTACAGCCTAAAAAAATCCAATACATTTCAAAAAGTCTATTTCAGCATTTCAACTTATACGGCTTCGAAACTTACTGGATTGGAACCAAACATTCCTGATTTTTGTTCATGAGTTTTAAAAGTTCAATTTTTTTTGTATCTTTTAATCTTTGGTCCAATTTCAATTTTAAAGCTGTACAAGAATGTTGGAATTAACTTCTTGAAATCTATCAGATATTTCTGCAGACTCTGTACATTACATCGATTACGTGTTAATAGTTAAACTGAGCAAGTTTCAGTCAAGGTCTTCGGAAAGGAAGATGGCGACAGCAAAAAAGAGTCTCATTGAGTGTACCCGTTAGTATTTTGGATGATATTTCAGTATCTTGGCATGTAGTACATTATACATACTATAGCAATGGGAGTTATTTGACGTGACAACGTGACTTTATTCTATTCAACGAATGGCGAGGCTGGTTGGCAAGGTTAGGGGAGCCTCACTAAAGCTCGGCCTAGGGACCTGGGGGTAGATAATCCGTCACATCATTACACACCAGCATTGACAGTTTAAGCTTACACTTACTGCAGACAGATTTATAAACTTGCTTTCAAATTATACAAGCGTGTACTAAGAAATAGTGTGTGCGTGCGTGTGTGTGGGAGAGAGAGTGAGAAAGAGAGAGAGAGGGATGAGGGGAGATCTTTCTCCCCACTTTTTCCTTTCTCTCTCTATAACACGCACACACATGCACAAAGGGAAAGAGAGAAATAAGGAAGGAAAGAGAGAACGAAAGGCAAAGAGAGAGAGAGAGAACGAGGATAGAAGAGGAGAGAAAGGAAATTTGATAACGAGGTATCATGAGAATGTTAACGATTTGCCGTAGATGTCTCGATGCACTAATTGATGACAGAGTTATCCGCCCTTGCCCGCAAGTCGTTTCAGTGACGTCCTCCAATTTCATGGTTACTTGTAAAATATAGGATTACAACCTAATCACGTTGGATACACCGGTGATCGCGCAATCACCGGGCCTGGTCAGTGCATATGTGGGTGACCACTCGGGAATACCGGGTGACATAAGCAAGAATGATGATTTTACACATCGTGAGCCAAGATAAGAGAAACATATTTATCGATATGTGAAATCTGGGCAGGGATGGCTGATGGTGTAGCTAGCGTAAAGATATTATTTACTTGTAAAATACAATCTATGTCTTCACTGTCTTTCGCTGATAATGGCTCTTTGTATAAAATGAACTACTTGCGCCTAATCAACCAACATTCGCTCAACGATTAGGTCGTATGTTTTCTATTAGTTTTTTCTTCGCTTCGTTTTTGGAAATTGTAATTCTATTCATGTGCTTATGCTTTCTGACGTAGGAGATGTTCAAGTAACTTTCGCCTAGTGTCATTATCTTATGCAAGCGCATCCCACTGCCAAAACTGCACACTTTGCTTTAAATCATAACCTCTACCAACGAACTTGCAAGCGGTATTTGTAATCATTCGTCTATGTATGTCTGTCTATCTGTCTATACAATATCTCCAAAAGTTCTCAATGTATCTTATTGACACGATAATATCATTCGATTCTGTTGTTAAATTCTATTAATCTACATTCGAAAACATCTAACAGCAAGAAATCAATTTTTCATTCTGTTTATTGTTTAAGACTTTGCTCTGATACCCTTGTAACTGAGCATTGGTTAGTACGCCAGTCTTGCAACCATTCAAATTGAGTTCGTTCCGCACTGAATGCCTCATGAACATGGCCTTGTTCCAAACTTGTTCATCAAATATTACAAGCAAATACACAACGTAGCAACAAACGGTTAGAGATATCTTTTTCAAACAAGAAATAAATAAGACGAACGAGATGCAACAATGGGGCGAGGTGTGGGGCTAATGTTTTGTCGGCATTATTCTAAGAGTGAGCATGCATTTTTTAATGTACATAATTGCAATTTACGTTATTAACATGGTAAAAAAGAGAAAACATAAACGTCCATCCAATGCACTTGTGTGATGTCGGCGGCAAACTCTCCTTTACTGAAGGTTGTTTCACCTCCTGACTCTGAATACAAAATACAGATGATAACATTTCGCTGATGTTTTATAAATATACAGATCAGAAACTCCCCGGAAACAACTACCGAAAAGGTTAGCCAAAATTATATTGCCACGGGCGATAAACAGATTCTTATCTTTAATTTCCGCTTCTAATACAACGTTTTCTCAATCGGAAGGAAACAGTCTATGCTGATTTATGGTTATTATCTGTAAATATCTGTCTATTCCCTTCTAATCTAACGCTTGTGAATGTTCCCAGACAATTTGGAAAGATCTCAGATGTAAACTAATAAGTAGCCGACATGAACATCGAGCGAAAAGGGTTGTACTGTAGCTCATAGATGGAGAGCTCGTTTACGGTGCGATGGGTTGTGGGTTCAATCCATGGCCAAGTCATAGCAAAAGACTTCAAAATTGTACCCAATACCCGTCTACTAAGCACTCAAGGTGAAGAGGGTTGAGGAAGCCTTAAGAGGGATGGTCTTACCCAAGACACATCCGAGATGGCAGCCCCAACGACACGTAATGGGACAGAAAACCCTGTACTTAATTACGGGACCAAGGTCAAATTGTACGAGCCAGTAAGACCATCCTCATGATATCCAACTGCTGAACGGTCAGTCAATATCAAGAACGATGTTAAACCTCATTGGGGACCAGGAAGAGACATGCCCGTTTATTGAACTGGAAGGCCAAATAGTTATCGGATTAGAGAATGGAATCAACTAACTGGGTTCAAAACTCCGACTGAAACAAATTGTGTTCACTTCGCATTTGGGAAAATAATAGATCAATCTCTCCTATTCCCGACAGATAGACATAGATATGAACAGACTGAGATAAATACATAGATAGGTAGATAAGAACTCCTCAAGATAAATCTTCATTTGGCAATTAAGCATTCGGAGCCCCGTAGTAGAATATACTAAATAGTTTGTGACCGGCAGCATTCACGCTTGTTTTTTTGTTTTTTTGTTTTTGAAAATTCGAACTTTTTAGTGATCACTGCCAAACAAAAAGAGAGAAGTAACTCATTTATTGATCATCCCTTTTTCCAATTTTTAGTTGATCACCTCCAACACGGTATGCGACCAAAACACTTTGGTCAAGTGACAGTTCGTATTGAATCACTTACCAGACCTTATTATGGAGATCATATTCTTGAAGCGTTTGCAATTTTTGTTTTGACATTTCTCAGCATACTCTACCAGGGGTATCGGTACTAGACTATCAATAGCCCTTTTTTTACAGACTTTGGAATATTTTGAAAGTCTGTGGTGATTATTCCAACCAAAAAGTTGAGGCTGGTGCTTGGAAATGTAATCCCTCATCTCAAAAAATTCAGACAGAAAAACTAATTTTGTTTCGAGTTTGTTTTTTTGTTTTTTCTGAGTAGCAGAAGTAAAATGAAATATTTTTGGAAGAAGTTGTTTTCTTTGTATGGCTCTATTCCAAACAAGTAGCTCGGAAGGTTGTTGTGGATTTTGGTCTGCACCAAAAACTTTCTGGCTCTACACCATCATCTGATACTTGTCTAATACCCGTCTGCTGAGTTTCTTTACGTAAATTGTTATTTCGAGCAGAAACGGAAAGATTCTATTCTAAAAGAAATGTGAGTCTACAGTTTCTTTCGATGACTTGTATTTATTATAGTTCCCCGCGTTCACCCTCACAAAAGATGTCGCGTGTTTAGGTACACACGAGCAAATGATAGTAAGACCCACTTCCGGCTTGTCGAGTTTTCATTCTACTTACGGCATCTTGTATTACCCAATGGTCATCCATCTAGGTACGGATTAGGCTCGACGTTGCTTAGCTTGAGTGATCTTATAAGAACTGGTGTATCCAACGTCATTTGACTGTAACCCTTTAGCATCGAAGAGAGGTTCCACAATCATAGTCTGAGTGCTGAGTGCTTAGCGGAGAGACATTGAGTACCATTTTGAATATCTTTGGTATGACGACGGTGGATTGAACTATGGCCTACCGGACCGGTGATCGATGTTTCTTTCCATTTTTCTTCCAATGACTTGGAACTCTTAACGAAAAGAACGAAACGGGTAAAAGAAATAGACAGGATTTAGAGAATGCATTCTTCTACCGACCCCATTCTCACTAAGAATCAGTTTACAAATAGTTACGATGCAAATCCTCGCCAAATTTTAAACAATTTTTCTCTTGCCCATTCGACAAAATGTCATTGAAATTCATTGAGAACTACTGGAAATATCGTGTGGACACAGGACAGCAGAAGTGAAACGCTTTTTTGCTCCATAGTTGTTCTTTAAAATCACGGGAATATCACTTAGTTTTGAAGACCTGAATCTTTTCTTTATTTGCAAATTATATTCTACTGAAATTATATTTACGTTTTGTTAAGATGCACAAAGTCTAAGTTAATAAATAGCAGCAGTTTGCCACACTTTTCTACGTCCTAAATCAGTCAACCAGAAAATGATTGTGAGAAAGGAAGAGTTTCTACAGAGGAACTGTGCCGTATGCAAAAAAATTAATTAAACAAGGTATTTTGTAATCAATAAACAATAACTCTAATCCTCAACCACTGATCCTAACAATAATGCTTAATACATGTATACCAAATACAATGTAAACTGATTATTTTACATGAGCTCAAAAAGTTCATGGACGAAACGTAGAATGGGACAAAAGACTGGTTAAATTTGCCTTTTTACAGCATATTATGTCAGAGGAACGGTGTAGTGTGAAGAGAATATACAATCTCAAAGTAATTTAATGTCATAGTGTTAATTCTAGATCGTCCAGTAAATGGAAATTTCTTTTTTACAAATATTTTTTTTCTGGAAACATGAATGTTTTTGTTTCATATTTAGAGTATTTTTTTATCTGCGTGTGTGCATCTGGCGTGGAAAAGGTAAAAGGTTATGAAGATTCGTAGCGGGAAAAAGCAAGTAGAATCTTTTTCTGTTGTCTCAGTTACAATTAGAAAGTAATCAGGGAGTATAAGCCTATGCAAAAGCCACATACAGACTAAAGACAGAATGAAAATCACTTAATATAGAGCTACAATACAGGAAAGGTAATTGTAAAAAAAAATTCCCGGATCCGCCCAAAGATTCAACCAATTTTCCCTGGGGCAATGTGTGAACATTTAAATGTATAAATATTTCTCAATAGAAAGGGTTCTTGAATCTATCCATCCTCCTAGAAAATTTCATTGAAATTCATTCAGTGCTTTCGGAGATATTGAGTGGGCAGTCAGACAAACACAAGTGAATACATCTACCACTTCCAATTTTGTTGGTTGGGGTAGATTATTTATTTGCTTAGGATCCCGTCAAATGACAGTAAACGTTTCCACTGTGCTCCTTTCATAGCAAATATATCATTCTTTTCAATCCGTTCTCAGTAGATTGTATGATGTCTGAGAATATTTGAATTTGGTTTGGTTCAGACAATTTATGTCTTTGAATGTTGATTCTTTGCATAGTTTGCTTTTTGCTATAGCCTTCTTTTGGTTTTTCAATAAATTGACTTTGGTGACTGATTGAGAGTTATCTCCACTTTCTTATGAACTCCAAGAAACTTGCTTTATGATTTACAACATCTCTAAGCTCAAAAACGATGTTATCCGGCTTAGCTTATTGTTACTAATAAAATCACGTCATCTCTGTTGAACTTGGATAATAGTTTCTGGTAAAGAAATGTTAAATATTAAAACTAAGATTGATTTCATGTCACTTACCGTAGAAATCAACAAAGGAACTAGAGGCTTTAAAAAATTGCTTTTCCTTTGAGTCGTTGGATTCCCCGGCGAAAGTTTGGTCTGGAAAAATTCACTTTGAGCATCCCTCATCTACATTTTTTTTATTTCTTTCTTCATTCATTTATTTTTCAGTCTACCTACATATCTATCCATCTATCTGTCTATCCATCTATCTATCTATCTATCTATTTGGTGTCTTCATACTTTCTGCGTGCAAAGGACCAATGACATCTTGCAATTGCTTTCTAACTCAAAGCTGCTAATATCATTGCTTTCCTCTCCTCAACATTCACTCATTTCTGGTGATTTTATCACTCACTATGTCAGCGGGTAATAGACATGTTCCTTCATTGATTCCGGAAGTAAGTAAATTTTCACAAAAATAACAAAGATGGAATAATATTATGATTTTTCACTTGTGCCAATGACTCTGAAGCGCGACGTTTTTATCCTGCTAATTCATTCCTACCCGTTCTCAAAGAAAACCATGTATTGGTGTTTCTCGCCTCTTCAATATTCGCTCTACGCAACATTTTGTTTTTACAAAAGAAAAAGAGAATAGCGTTAAGTGCTCGTTTCGTCCCCGAGTCCTCTTCCTTCTGCATCCTAATCTTATTATCTTATCTCTCTAATTTCTGATAACTCAGCCTAATAAACTGTGATCAACATCTTTTGGGTTTATGAACACTCAAAATATTCTTCCATTCAGGTTAATAGTAATTGCATATCCGCTTTTCGCCATCTCAACTAACGAAAGATCTTTATAGGAAAGCTTCACTCTCAGATATCGAGAGATATCTGTCTGACATTTAGGGCTACTTACCTAGATACAATCAGCAAATTGGGTCTATCTTTCTGCTAATAACCTGGCTTATCTTCTATCAGTTTATCTATTTCCGTTATTTTTCTTCGTTTGCAGTCTGCTTGCTCAGCTCTTCTCAACCCTAGAGTTCCGCAGGATTGTTCATAGTTCTTAAGCGAAAAATTTATCCATGCATAAAGCATCTGAAGTTTATTTCATATGATGTTTTTATGCAACGAGAATCGGTCTCTGATTTGATGATATTTGAGACTAAAAGTACAAGAATTTTGTTCCAAACAAAAAAAGACCAACTTTTTTTTACTAAACTACATTTGATATTTTGCTTTAATCTCAACAATTAGAATTTATTGATAGATTGCTTCAAACCTTGCTTATTTTGATAGCACCCTACCCCCCTTTGTTCAAGGGGCTCCACCCCTTTGTAATTATCATTCAGTTTGGTTCTTAGATATCCACTTAAGTATATGCAATTTATGAAAAAACGTTTATTTCATGACAGGTAACCAAAGCTTATCAATATGTTTTCAAGGAAACTGGCCCTCATTTCATTTTTCTAACATATTGTCTTTTGGGTGAAAAAGGGCTAAAAAATTAGATTATCTTAAAATTTTCACCCAAGCAACATATAGAAGACCATCTTCCTGTACAGTGTAGAATGTGTATATATATATATATATATATATATATATATATATATATATATATATATATACCAAGTTTTTTATGGCTGCTAGATTTAGGACTAGTTGAGTTAATTTAGGGGGGTTGTTTGATTATCAAATTATATTTTGGGAGGGTTATGTTGTGTTTTTTTTTTCTAAAGCTCGAATTGTTGCTTTTTATTATTATTATAATCATAATTATTACTTTTTAATGCTGTTATTATTGTTGTTGTTGTCATTATTTTTTTATCGTTCAGAGCAGTGCTGTGAAAATATCACCAAAACTCCGTGACCACCGGATGTAGGTGCAGAAATAAAATAGTATTTCCATTAAACGGTAACTGCTTCCAACATAACGTGGTATATTAGGCCATCGAAAAATCTGGGTAAATCAAATAATATATGTATTGGGTTGACCGAAAGCCCTTGGAAGCAAAGGAAGTATGCATATAATACATTTTTTAATAACGAAAAATACGCACACGGCAGAACACTATCAAAATACATGTAGAATCTTAAGAAAAAGCACTTCAAAAATAACATGTGAAATAAGAACAGCACTTCGAAACACTGTACATTCTGTTAAGAAGAAGAATCACCATAATCACCTTCCATCAGCAACAAAAACTCCTCAACAAAAAATTGAATTTCTTCTACGATGTATAAAGTCATACCACCACTCTTAAGATTAGCAACCCCTCTTGCTAAAAAATCCTTTTTTTATGATGATGATGATAATAAAATAATGATAACATTATAAGTAGAAGTAGTATTAATATTAATGATACTATCAATAATAATAAGAATAATATAAATAATAATGATTATTATTATTATTATTATTATTATTATTATTATTATTATTATTTGGAATCTCACACCAGTCGTATTATTAGTATTATTATGTAATCGACAACAACACTCATAATAATGATTATGATAATATCGACAACAACTATAATAATAAGAGTGATAATAATGATGAACAACTAGAACCAAAAAAATATATAAACACTGTAAACCTTCCCCCCCACACACACACACATTACGAAAAAAAGTAGTCATATTTTTGTGCTATTAAATGGCCAGTTATAGTGGGGGGGGGTCTGTTGAATTAGAAGGTGTTTAACCTATTTTCGATCCTATCATTAAAAAAAACGCATACACAATAACTGACCATTTAATAGCACAAAACAAACCCTGAAAATCCTCTATGATCTTTGTTCATACCCACCTCCTATTTTTCGAGTATATAGATCCATTTTCTGTTTTGCAGTTTCTTCCTCATTTAAAATATTTAGTATTATGTATATGATATTTGTAGTGTAGAACTCTTTTTGAAATTTACTGGTATGAATGTGTCACGAAAAATAAAGTAAACGGGATCTTTCCGGAGTTTACAACCACAGACAATAGAATCATCATAGTATGGAAGCCAAGCAGGAATCAGTTCACATCTCATGACTGAACAGGAAAGACGTGTAGGCGAAGTGATCAGCTAATTCCTTGTTATTCATTTGTCCTGGAGAGAATGTCTAATTGCACAAATGTATTCCACCGTGATTATGGTTCTACAAAATATGGAAAATTTCCATTTAATAAAGAAATAGTTTTCTTTAACCATTAAATTGAAAAGAACTCGTTTTTGGTTTTTTGTTCCCTTTTAAGCACATTATTTGGTTAATCTTGGAAGGGTTAAACCAGTGACTTTTTTTGGTTTCATAAAACATTTCCTCCGGATAGAACTTTTTTTTTTTTCCTTTTAACGTTTTACCCCGAAAGTTCTTCTCATAGAAAATGGTCGAATAAAAGAACGGTATTCATTTGGGACGAGGCTGAACCAAATTAGTTTTTGCAGCCTACGTTTTCCCGTTCTATTTTATTTTAAAACCATAATTCAGTTCTGATGCAATCGTTTGATCAAGATTAACTAATTAGAGTCCTTTTCTCCCTCCTCCATCTCTCTCTCTCTCTCTCTCTCTCTCTCTCTCTCTCTCTCTCTCTCTCTCTCTCTCTCTCTCTCTCTCTCTCTCTCTATTCTTTTTATAAAAAACGTTATCTGTTTCTTTTTCATCTTCCCTTCCGCTCTCTGTTTCTTTTCTCTCTTAATCTGCTGGAAGGGGTTTAACTTTTGCATCCATCTTGTTTCGTTGGAAGATTTTTTAAAAAATGAAAGGCACCATATAACACAGAATCTGTTTCTTCCGTAAGAATATTACAACACTGGCATTTTGGTGAGTGGGTGTTGAAATGGCAGAATATGAAGATAACAAGATGGAGCAAGATTTTTATTGGGTAAAACTCCTGGTGACATGCATGACAGAAAAATAATAGTTGCCGCTGAATTTGAAAACTCATATCAACAATAAAGTGTTTTGTTTTAGATTTTTAGATTGGAAATGATTATAATTAAATAATGCTTTCTAACTCCTTCGTCGTTTGTACAGATATTAGACGACTTGACAATTCGGACGAATCCTTTTTAATTGCTATTGTTATATTTTTATCAAATCTCCTGTGCAATAAGATTAGAGTCGTCAGTCTTGATTATACAAGCTAGAGTTTGTTTTTTTCTATATATTTCTTTAATCAGTTTTCTTTTTAGCTTTTGCCGATTCTCAAACAAAACTTTCATCTTTTATGAATCTTAATTATAATTCAATTCTGTAATTTTTCAAACAATCTTCCTCATTTTGTCATCAACACTGAAGTACAAGTCTCAATGGATTCCAGATTCCATCGCAGAGGAACGATAT
Organism: Thysanoteuthis rhombus; assembly: GCA_963457665.1. NCBI lineage: Eukaryota > Metazoa > Mollusca > Cephalopoda > Oegopsida > Thysanoteuthidae > Thysanoteuthis > Thysanoteuthis major. Next base: position 135,542 of record OY735230.1, read on the forward strand.
ACGTCATGCCGTAGAGTTCTTATTACTCAGCCGATAAGATCAGCTTGTACGGTTACCCAGGCCTTCCTTGAGGCAAACGAAACGCGAGTTCAAATCTCACCAAGAGCTTATCCGATCTGCGCTGTTTCATTCACTGTCATAGACTGACGACCTGAGTTAAGTTGCGATTTAAAAAAAGTTACTAAAATCAAGATGAAAGAAAATACTAGTATGAATTATTAATAGGGGTTGACAATGCTTCAACTATAATAATAAAAAAAGATAAGTTTACTAACGGCAAATATAGATATTCTTTACTATAGACAATGCAACAAAAGTAAAAAGTTTTCTTGAGAACATTTTTTGAAAGAAATCGATATGCGACACAAAGCAAAATAGAAATACTAATGAAAACTGTAACATTATTACACAAAGGATTTGGTAATGATATAACAACTGGAAAAATTCATCAGAGTTGGTTGAAATGAACGTTGCTTGATATCTGTATAAAGCTAACCTTAACCTTGAGCCTAACCCTAAATCTAAAAATCATCCAAGTGGATAAATGCATGAATTACAATGAATTTACCAGATACGCATGTAAATGCCAACAGCTTAAGACTTTTCATAATGTATGATAAATTCTTTCGTTGTTAAAAAAACACATGAAATCGTCCGAAGCCTCTTATGAGTTGTTAGTAACTAAAAATACTATCTACTGAATATTATTCAACATTGTTTTTGCAAAGTTTCAGGCAATAAATCTTTCTTTGTTGCGTTTAGTTGTTCAGGATTTTCTTGTGTAACATTTTTCTTAGAAAAAAAACAAACTTTGCAACCTTCTGCTGCAAAGTCAATATTCAAATCATTATATGAACTCTTTGATCTCAACGAAGTCATTTGTTACTGTATTTGTATGTTTATTGCTCTCCCTCCTTCGTTTGCTTCTTTCTTTATCTCTTTCATTTTCTTTATTTGCCCTCTCTCTCTTTCTCTTGACATATGTTTCTTTCCTTCTATTATTCAACACTCCCATCATTTGCTCCTCTCTCTCTCCCCCCCTCTCTCTCTCTCATTTCTTTTTTTCGCTCTTTCATCTTCCCCCCTCCAGTCACTAAGCGGCCTCTATCATATCATTTTCATTCGTTTGCAAATATGCACGTACACCTGTTGGTTTTGCTTTTACATATTTGTTTGTTTGGGGATTTTTCTTGTCTTATAGTAATTCATCTGAATCAAGCTTCTTCCAATTGAGATGTTGTTTTTTTCTGATTGTCTTCAGAACTATTGAATTCCGTTTCATATACGAAGATGAAAGTACAATTGTTGATATGTTGTTGGTTTTTCACTTAACTACAAAAGATGATTTATGACCCCCACCAAAGAATTTGGGAGATATGTGTTTTCACTTGTACCTGTCTGTCTGTTTGTCAATACAGTATCTGTTCAAAGTTCTCAATTGATGTCAATGATTTTTGTGTGATGGCAGGCTACGACTAAGAAAGAATTGATTAAATTGGGGGGGGGGGAATCCACGATTTCTTTTTTCGATCTATAAATATTTGAATAAATCAAGATATTTGTCCTAAATATGGAAAGCACTTATGTTCATCTACATAATATCTCCCAAACATGTAGATGAATTTTAGATACATTTTTCAGCAGAATGGGCGATGGGCTTACGAAGAAATGATTACATTTTAACGTGGATCCAGGAATCATTTCTCAACTGAGATATACTTTCCAAATATTAAGACTTAAATATGGTAAATCGAAACTCCCTTGCGTCGTATCAATAAATAGATTGATTTTTATTCGGTTTTTAGTTAGTGTATGGCATTTACAGAGATGTGCGCTCTCTGAATGCTTTGAAGTTAAGTGTGTATTACATTTCTTTTCCGACCTATTTTGGGCTGCATTTTTTGCTTTCAAGGATGTTGATAAGTTATTGGCAGTTGTGTCTTCTGTCTGCTCCCCCCCCCCTCCAACAAGTGAAACGTCAACCGGACAATTCTCTCAAGGGAGATAATCATGGCATTCGAAAGTTGTCAATTCCCAGAAGAATTATGTTTTCTTTTCAGAAGTTCGACGCAGCTGTGCGATATTTCCTTATAACAATCCCTACCGACATGTACACAAATATGTATGTATGAATACATGTGTATGTGTGTGCGTATGTGTGTGTGCGCACACGCATGCACGCATATAGATAGGTGGAGAGATTCATATATGTACAATCCACATATGTGTGCTCTCACGAAAGATATACATTTGGGGTGGGAAATATAGATACACACACACAAATTTTCACACAAACACAAACGCACGTTTTTCTTTGTGTTTTTAAAACCATGTTTCGGTTTCACTGTCAAGTTATAAACGTGGCCTACAATAAGGCCTAACTAGGGGACAAATTCCTTCCCGACTTCCTTCATTAAGATGATGATGATGATGATGATGACGATGGTGATGATGATGATGATGATGATGATGATGATGATGATGATGATGATGATAATGATGATGATGATGATGATGATGATGATCACGGCTCTATTTCAGTTCTAGTCAACGTCGTAGGTGACTGGCGAGTCTCAGCTCACAAGTTCTCTCACCTGAAAACACGATTGCAGACGCTGTTGATGGAGTAATGGCAGCTCAGGTCCGACACGTCGTGCGTTTTCTTTCTAAGCTTCGGTTATCTATCACAGCTTCTACTACAGTGGTCCCTTTTGTGATCTTACTCCACCAACCATGATGAGTAAAAAAATTGATCACCCCACCCCCCTAACACGTAACCAAAAGACGTTGGTCATGAGACAGCTCCTATTGGATTCCTTTTTAGATTTGAAACCAAGTCAACGCATTGATGCGTATGCTATGGGGGAGGGGTAACAGAACAAAAAACACACGATCACCTCACCTTCATCTGTACCGTAACCTAGTGCAAAGTTGTTTGGACAACACAGATTATTTCATCATGGATTTGTCCGGGGTGAAATAGCCTAACGGAACCCATCCCTTTCACGCAGGTTTAGAGTCAGAGTTGTGTGTCTCCTTGACTGGTTGTCAACCGTAGCTGGAGATTCCAGTCTGCCCAACTATTTACCCATAGTTGGTAGATGGATTCCCACCTTTCCCAGAGGCATTAATGCAAAGTGAACATAAACTGTCTCAGCCGGACTTTGAACTTGGCTCTCCGATTCCATTCTCCTGACCTTAAACTGTTCGTCTCTCCGTACTTCCCATCGGTTCATACTGAATAAATCAAACCTTTCCGATCTGTACATGATGGATCATTTTCCGAGCAACATTCACTCAACACGCCAGACACTTGAATCTCAAGACAAAACGTCACGGATATTATAAGTAGCGAATTAGTCACAGAGTCAAATTCTCCAGAAAGGTTAACTTACAAAGTCGTTATTTCGTTTTTGCTCGTTTATTTTTACACAGACACGCAATGAATGAAAAGTGGTTTTCTTCACAACAGGAATAAAGAAATAACCTGCATATTAAACAGGAAAAAAAAACAGAAAAACGCAGAATCGGTTTCTCAAAAAAAAAAAATTAAAAGCCTACACCAAATGGTTCTTTCCCTTCCCCCAAACTTGTGGGTGGTTGAATCATGTCGTTGGCTGCTGATTTCTTTAGAGCAGCTGGTTACCATGGCAATGCGGAGTTATCTTCTCTCCATTTTCTTCTTCCGATTGTTTTTGTTTTTAGGTTTTTATTTCGGTCAATATACACTCAAAGTATGGAATTGCTATATTAAGAGATTTTCACGCGGTCGGCTCTATCCAGGGGCGTAACTGAGGGGGTTATGATGTTAAATTACCCTGGACCTCAATCGAAGGAGGCCAATCAAAAGAATAGTAAACTGCTTTTATTCTAACATTATACAATAACAATTACAATCTCACTGAATAGTCCCAGCCTAATGGGCCCCCTAATCTTCAGCCACGCCTGCAGCTCTATCCACACCAATAAAAGGGTGCCCCTTTCTACATTCTCATACTTAGCGGAACTAGATTAACAACACAAAGACAGTTTCATGGAGCTTCTATTGAAGAATAAACTTACAAAATGCTTGAAAATATGATAACCTGTTGTAGAAATGTCAGATTAATATTAAGGATGCTGCAATACTTGATGACCCGATTCGCTAAGCTTTGATAGTCTGTTGAGAGGTTTGGTACGTGGTACCGTTTTGGTGAATTCAGTTCAAGTGAGACTCATTTTTCAACTTTTTTACCTTTACTAATTACTAATGATACGATGTGATATCGCCACTTTTGAATTCCTAAAGTCTTCAGAAAGTGCTCGAATCGTTGTTCATGGGTTGTTGACTACTGCTGTTGCTAATCCTTCGCCATTGGAAAGAGATTTGGGCCTCCTTGGGGGGGGGGTTATTATTGGTATCCATATTCCCAGACCTAAACATAGAGAATGAACACTGAATAGCTTGCAGTGTAATAAGTTTCACTCCAAATGCTTTTGAAATCGTTCTTGAAAATTAGTTTAAATTCTTTAGAAGAGTCCATTGCTGTTAAGGACACAAAACATCCAATAATACCGAAATATGTCTCTTTTGACATTGAATCTGCAAAGAATGAAATTTCATTGATAAATCTATCACTTTTTAGCATTTTTATCGATGATGTTATAAAGCAGCATTTCATGTGTAACAGCCTAATTCATTTATTCATTTCTTGTCGCTCGTAGCCATTCCAGGCAGAGGATTCGGAGAGGAAAGACTTTGCATAATTGAGTATGATGTAGAGGTCAGTCTCCTCCTAGACGATGAACAGGGTCCCCACTGAGGGCTCTCTACGTGATTTCCGGCAGCCTATAGTACCTTGATCACTAGGTGATCTGTCTAGGTACTGACTCAGCTCAGCTTTGCTTAACTTCAATGATTGTACGAGAGCCGGTGCATACAACACTATTTCACCATAAATATGATAACCGAGACCTGATACAGAGAAAGAGAGAGAGAGAGAGATGTATCATTCCTTAATGCATATATGTGCATTGGACAATACTAAATTCTCAGTGCATTTAATTCCTAGGGAAGTAATTATGCAGTGTACTCTCAGTTAATGAACTGAACACATAAACAGACACGTACAAAGTCATACGGGTGTGTGTACGTGTACTTGTGTGTGTGTGTGTATGTATGTGCGAGAGACAAAGGGGTAAGACGGAAACATCCTGACCTTCAGTCGACAGAATCTTCTCTTTGAATAAATGGCGGGAAATTGATCAAGTTGAGCGTTTCCGGTACAGATGGTCGTTTCCGGTATTGATAGTCGAGTGAATGAGCGTTTAATTTCCTTGAAACAAAAAACTCGATTTTCTTTCCGTTTTCAGAATCATAGAATCTCTTCACGTTTATTGCAGAAATTTGTCTGTTTTTTTTCTTATTATATAAGAGCCGTTGTCATCGGGTATAGTGAGAGGACTGATGATTATCAGTAACGCCAAGATTACAGCACTGCTTTTTTTCCTCTAAACTGATTTTGGATTCAGCGATGGAGGTAGCCCAGACGATCTTGAAGTGCCTGTCTGTGGCTTCTGCTGCCCATTCGGAGTAGTGCATTCTGCAGAAGATGAATCTAATCAAAAGAGTCTGTATTTCTTTTTTAGGGGGGGTGCCCAACTCTTATGCTGTCTGGGGGACTGATCACCAAATAGAAGGGTCTTTAGGAGTTGGTTCTTCCGTTAACTGTGTTTTTGCAGCGAAGGGCAGCAGCTTGGTTGAATGCAGAGTTTACTTTTTCTTATCAGATCCTTTCTGGACTTGCACAGACCTCCACCGTTTATTTACCCTCTTCAGACTTCGAAGAGAGCGCTTTATTTATTCATGTCTATTTCTATTTTTAACCTTTTAGTGCTTACACAACTTTTGTTATATGCTTGCTCGACACTATGGTGAAAATTACTTTGAATTCAAAATCGTGCACACACCGACACACATGCATAGACATGCATACACGGGAATAGAATATAATATACTGTGGATCCAAACCCTTTGTTACAATTTACATATCATAACCAGTCTTCCATGCACGCTTGCACACACGTATCATAGAAGCAAAATTACGAGCTAAATTTTACACAGCGAAGCCAAACAGTACTAGTACCATTGGTAAAGGCAAAAATCCACTACCCTCTCCTCAGTTCTGGGTAAAATAGCAAGGCAGATGCAGCCTTGTAAGGGAGTGAATCTAAGATAAGCTTGGCAGTTGCCTTGACAAAGCTACTTAGGAAAGGCGCAAAGCCTAAAAAATGAAAAGGCGTAGACAGGAAGGGAGAGAAAAAAATTTACTAACCAAGCGGCTTCCCTTGCCCAAAGAGGGTTTGGCTGCACAGACACCTTCGAGCCGGAAAAAGATAGATAGACAGACCTCCCACCCCTGATCCTCCCACGCAAGGAATTAGCGAACAATAATTCAAGTATGATCTTCATCACGTGGTTCTGTACAAAATTGAACAACTGATAAAGATTAATGATCGCATAGCACCATGTATCTTGTCTTTATTTCTTTTCAAACATTTCTAAAAAAGCATCTCAAAAGATATAAATCCTTCTCTGCGCGCTTTTGGATAGAAGTGATGAGTTAAGGTAGAGGTTGTTCGATGAAATGTTTGTCTTGATATAAAAGTCATTTCTATTTCTTTTCATGTCATCAGGGCATTTGTGAAGTTGGAAGTTTACGTTCAAAGCGACTGTTTCTCTCTACTACAACTTAATTAGAGAACGTAGAAAAGTTTTCTCCAAGTGAAATATGAAGTGATTTTTTCTTTAAAAGCGTCCTTGATGTATTGTTTTGAGCAATGATTCCTACCGTGGTCGTCACTGCACCATTTCGGACATCGAAAAATGGGCGCTCAAAGCAATGACGTGGTAGGCGATGTCAAAAGAAAAGTGGTGAGGGGCAGGGGACAAAGAATACACGTTGATACCTACTTTGCAATAATACCAAAAAGCTGATTTTACAAGAGAGCTGCTCGTGGTTCAAATATTTTCCGTTTTTTTCTTCTTATTCAAAAGATCCTCTTACTTATTTAAATGATAACAACAAAGTCAAAATAAATATTCGATGTAACATTTGAGACTGGGGATGGATGTAAACACTAGAAGGGGCTAGTAACCCGGATGAGTTTGGGGAAACATTGGTTTAGAGAATCTCAATTTACCCTCCATCTTATAGCGTAAATAATTGTTCCTCTAAATGTTTAGACGGTAAATGTCAAAGACTGCTACCCGGGAAGTTTCCACCGAAATTAACGCCATTCTTTCTCTAAATATTTTCAGATTGTAAGCTTTGTTCGTGTAAGGATTACTAAAGATTAACTGTGAATTGTACTTGATGTTATTCAACGAGCATTCAGCAGTTGGACTTTGTTCAGAAAATCTGACAGGATTCTGAAAATGCTCCAAACTTTCACTCAAGAAAGCGGAAACAGAAAAGAAACTGTAATATTTCAAAGATGAAAGGAAAAATCGTTAAAAAGTGAATGCATTTTGTTTACACCTAATTCAGAAGTGTCGATTGTTTAATAAACGAAAAGATGATTTATAAAGATGAACGGCCTTTGTTTGCTAATTGTGTAGGTACAAATATCACAAATGACAAGAGATTTGGGGGCTGGGGTATGCTGGCTCCTTGCGAAGCTCCCTTCAGCATTTGGTGAGATATAATGAAGAAGGAAAATAGGCATGCCCTGTCAATGCACTTGATTGGTGGAAAGCAGCAGAACTATAATTTATGGAATTCATGTATATACAAATATTTCCTTGTTATTGTAGAAGGGCTGGTGAAATACTATTTTATACAGCTTTGGGGGCGCATAGGTGTTTCAGAATTGCTCCCTCTTCTAACCTCAGTTACGCCTTTGGTACACAAATAGAAAAGAAATATTAAAAATGTGTTTTGAGTTTTAAAAACTGTCAGTCATTTTTAGCTTATACCCTCAAATTGTTGCAGTCATTCAAACGATTGTTTTTCAATCCTTTGTGAGCTCACAAAGCAGGAATTTCGCAAAAACGAGTTTCATTTTCTAATCTTCTGTTAATATTTGCTGACATGAACTCTAACTTACTTGGCGACAACACCTGAAGTGGCGTCACTCGCTTGATCATTCGTTATTTAATCCATTGCTAGAGGGAGAGAGTGATTCATGCCCTTCTGAATGGCATTAGTGAGAATTGTACACAAGCTATCTCAGACAGAGTTTGAACTCGGCTTGCAAAGCGTGTACAGCCACTCTGCACCTACTCAGAGTCTTTGAGATCTTGTATTTATAGCTCTCATTACAAATAAGCCATTTAGTGCGTCTTGTGGCCCTGGTTATGCGTCGTCTGAATCCGAGTTGAATATCATCATCCCAGGAGTAATCTAGATTTGCCTCTGTACTGTGGGGCAGTCAGACTGCAAGGCTGTAATGTGACCCCGCTCGGTCTTGGGATTTCTCCATGACGACATTGGAACTTGCAAATAATCCCCCTCCTCCTCCTCCTTCTTCTCCTCCTCCTTTTCCTCCTCTCCCTCCCTCTCATGGGTGGCGGTGACAGGTTCAGTTGCAGCGACAGCAATGGCGTCACAGAACCCAGGAGGAGAAGAAGCGGATCAAATAGACCGTCGAGATTGATTCAGACAATTTATCTTCCTCGGGTAAAGCCGTCCAAATATAAGTCTTTATAAAAATGAATATATATTTATACATATATATTGAAATGTCTTTTAGATTTCTTGATAATTCATTCCGTCATTTTTATTGGTTTTTCAATATTGTGACTATTTTCTGTCATTGTTAAGTTTTTTGCCATGTAATTATATATGCCATGAGCCCGGGTGTACGTATGAAATTACATATATGTATATATACATGACAGTCAAATTTATAGTATCAGTCATCTACCGAACCTATTGTTGCCAGGCAACAAGAGCCATTATCAGTGGTCAGCAGCTGCAGCAGCCTGGATGAGTGCAGAGTGTTGTAAGTTAGTGTCGTGTCCGTCACGCGTATTGGTTTAAGGGGCCTTTATTATAATAAAATATGTAATAATTTTTGTCTGTCACAATTATGTTGACTTAAGGGGTCTTTATTTTAATATGGTAGGACAAGAACGGTTACGTTTATCTTTTTTAAGAAAAGATGGGTACGGCCTTTTATGACGTCAAATACGGTTATCTCCCACAGAGACGATCCAGGGAATGTGCGAGAAAATTTGGATAAGAAAGAAAAAGAACAACAGTCTTTTCTAGATATAATAAGGAGTACATGTTTAGATTTTCAGCCCTCTAGCTTCATTGGTTCGACCTGTACGCGCGATGCTCACGTTGATAGCCGGTTGATGGTTTCTCATACATGAATAGCACAGAAGAAATTTTTCAGGGTTTGTCTTTGTTTCAGTTGAAGACAGGTTTTGTAAAAAATAAAGCCGGTCCGATTGACAAAACGCAGAATATTTATTCTTTTTTTCTCCAATTAGGAAGCACTCAGAGAGTGCATACCTCTGCCAACACCGTTCACTAACTGAAATGAACACTAACAGAATGAAGATGAAAAAATAAAAATTTTCGTGATACGTACGGATATTGAGTTACTTCCTTTGAAATTTAGATCCAGCATTTTTATTTACTTTTTGTTCTTTACCTATTTTCATGCAGCAAACCTTCCACAAATTATCATAGAAATTCTTTGTAAACTGGTTGAGATATTGTGCGGACAGATATGAGTGAATACATAAATTTTCGAAAAAAAAAAGAAAAATATCTCTCAATCGAAAAAAACCCTGGATCCGTTCCAAAATCCAACCAACGATCAGAAAGAGGCGGAATGAGGATAATACATAAAACTCTCAAACTTCATTGGCTGAGGTAATTATTGAAGAAAAACGGTCGGTTTTTTCATCTAATTCTCATACCAAAGATTTCAGCTATTCTTTAAAATTCATTTGTCTCAATGGAAAACATGTGATATTGCAAGGATTAATTAATTAGAAATAATCAACAGATCGGAAATATCGTCTGACATAGACAGCAGAATGAGAACAATCTACCCCCATGGATTAAATAACGAGTAACAAAATTCTAATTTTACGACCGACAACTGAAGAAGGTGGGAGAGTACAACGGTCGAAATGTTGTGACTATGAATATTAGAATGTGGACACTAGTTCGAGTTACTCAGTGTATAATAATGATAATTCCTCATTTCAGACAAAAGTGATGAACAAGATTGTCAAAGTCTATCATCTGAAATCCAAGGTTCTGAGAATTATTCCAAATGTGATTCTGTGGCACATTAACTATTATATATTGGTCATGCGAACCTTTATAAAGAAATGCATTTTTCATTGTGTCAAAGTTTTCATCGTCTGACAAATATTTCTCTATGTGCCATACCCCTTCAGGACATGAACAATTAAGGCTCACCACAGCCGTTAATTGCCATATTTATTCTAGGAATGGTGTGGTTCCTCCGTTGCACTCTGTACGTTTTGAGTTGTCCTTCTCCAAAATTCTTTGCCTCCCTCTACCTGAGAGTTCAATCTATCCATAGCATGGGGGAATGAGACGTGGATCTATGCCTTTACAATGCCACTCACACCTCCTAATAACAAATAATTAATCAATATGATTTCTCTCCTACGTGCATGTTATGCTTGCATTTTCCAAAGAAATGAAGAGAATTAGACAAAATCATTTCAATAATCAATTGATAGAACTTTTTTATCAGCATAATTATATGAATTCTTAAGAACACATTTTTTTTCATTTGTCGCTAACAACGTTGAAATCTCACAAAATCTACTGATAAAACCAATAAATTGACAACTTCGCAGTGTAAGTTGGGCAGACATAATACCTGTATTGGACATGTTCAAGGCTAGAGATGAATACTTATGAATTTGGAAAATTTACGTGGTACACCGGGGAGATAGTTACGGCACCGAGTTTGAGAACCTGTGATCTAATCAATATAATTTCTCTTTGTCTATTTTACGCTTGGATTTCCTGAAGACATCTGTAGATTTGTGTGTTGCTTAATCAACCTAGGAAGTCTCTTCCAGTTCTTCAACTGATATTCTAATGAAGCAATAGAAGACGCAACTCCGTTTGAAGCTGAGTTGATTAGTGCAGGCGATAGTTTTGCAAGTCCTAGGCATGCGCAGTTGCGTTTTTCATTATCTCTGCCAAGGAAGTTGGGTACGTATAAGTATTCACTTGTGTTTATTGTTCTGTCAGTCATTCCGACAGTCCGTCTGTCTGTCTGTCTGTCCACAAGTTATCTCTGAAAGTTCTCAATGAATTTCAATGAAGTTTTGTAGAAGGTTTGGCTACAGAGCAATGGGTGTATTTGGGGGCAGATCCAGTAATTTTTTCCATTGAGACATATATCTTTCATTATTCTAAATGGAAATAGGTTAAAACTTACAGTTTATTATATTCAGATTTCAAGGGAAATGACTCAATATTTGTACATTTTGTGGGGACTGCGTTCACTCCTTTGTTTTTTGACATTTTTCTGCTCACTTATTACCTATGGCAGTGCCGGATTAACAATGTAGCAGAAGTACCGTATGCTAAAGACCCTGCATTTTCAAGGGTCCCGAACTAAATGCACAAAAGCCATCAATTCTAATTCAATGATTCTGCACTTGTTCTATTACTATAGTAATATACCATCCTCAACTTTTATGAACAATTGGTTGTTTAAGGTGAGCGATTTTAGCCAATCATCATCCATTTTGTTCAAGCATATTCACTACGCAAGGAAAAATGTATGTTTTAATATTCATGAATATTTTTTTATTTTGGGACCATTTCATAAGAAAATACTCTAGGCTCAGCTTTAGCTTAATACGAACCACGTACCCAGGAAGATTATGATATGAAGATTTCCAAGAGAGCCACTCCGCTGATACAGGGTTAGTATGGGAGGGTAATGAGTTTTTATAGCCAAATAAACATTCTCCTGCACTTATGGGATTTTCTTATTCTTGAAAGTTGAGTTTTTCTCTACTGAAAGCTTGCCACCCTTATCCCACTCGTACTAAAGAGAAAGATATAAAACCAATGCATCCTATGGAGTTGAAACATGGGACTTAACCAAAAGATCGACTATACAACGTGCACTTGAAAGAATCATGCTCAACATAACATGGAGAGATCATACAAGACTTATAAGAAAACAGGAGTCTGAGATACCTTAGAATTCATTAAAAAACTCAAATGGCAATGGACTGGTCAAATATGGAGTAAGTCTGTGTCCAATGATGGACGCTAAAAGGCTGATGATGATGAAATATTCTCGTGATTAAGCGTCAGTGAAGGCTCCAATTTATGGGTATGTCTTTGTGCCCGTGGGTGTGCGTGGGCAAATGCGTGGTTAATTCACTTTGTTCATACCTATTTTATATTCATATATCAATAATTCTTATGTATCAATCAAATAGACGCGTCCATGCCGATTTAACTAATTGGATCTCCCCTTATCTATCTCATGTAATCCGTTCAAATTTGTAACAATTTATTCACACACACACACACACACACACACATACACATACACACACACACACACATATATATATATATATATATGTATGTATGTATGTATGTGTGTGTGTATATGTGTGTGTGTGTGTGTGTGTGTGTGTGTAATACATATGGTACAGATCAGATTAGCAATATAGCATGATATAAAGAAATGTCTTAAATGTGATGGATTTATTTCATAAAGTGCTCAATACATTCAAATTAATAATTCGAAAGTCAAGTTGTTCTAGAGTAGGGCTAAGAATATATGATAGGAAGTAGATTCGCTACACAAACTAGTTTATGTTTCTACCCTCTCTGGACCTCAAGGGCAGAAATATGAACTTGTTTGTGTAGCAAATCCACTTCCTATATATATATATATATATATATATATATATATATATATATATATATATATATATATATGTATATATATCTATATATATCTATCTATCTATCTATATATATATATATATATATATATATATATATATATATATATATATCCAAGAACATAATTGCCAGTAGTAGTGATATCCCCTTATCTATCACATTGATCCGTTCAAATTTGTCACACATACACACACGCACACGCACACACGCACACACACACACACATATATATATGTATATATATATATATATATATATATATATATATATATATATATATATATATACATATATATATATATATATATATATATATATATATATATATATATATATATATATATATATATATATAATTCACTCCTGTTTGTGTGTCTGTCTGTCCACCAAATATCTTCAAAAGTTCTCAATAAATTTGAATGAAAATTTGTGGAAGGCCGGGTCCATGGATTGATTTTGGAGGTGGATCCCAAATAATTCCTGGATGAGAGATATTCTGTAACTTTTTCATATATTTAAATGTATTCACTCATGTTTATCCACACAGTATCTTCAGAAGTTTCCAATGATTTCCATTAATGGAAGGGAAGACTTTGTATTTATTTGGATTCTATTTGCTCTTTTTCAAAACAAAACAAATAAATGCTACACAAATTGTTTGTCTTTGGTAATTTGGAGTAAATAATCTGCTTTCAGTTGTGCTTCACATTTTTTAGGGGGGGGAATGGGTGCCAAAAAGTCATTAATTTGTTGTAGGATTTGGAAAATTCTCTTTGTATTTTTTTCTAAACTCATCCGAAAATGCGTGCTTTTTATGACAATCTGTGAACCAAAATTATTTATAACATCCCACAAAAAGCCCATTTATTTTGTTGTTGCTTTTTGTTTTTTATTGCCTTTATTTTTTGACGCTTTATGCCATGTTATATTGCCCTACGTCTTCACATTTTCTTTCTCTTCTTTTCTTCTTCGTTTACAAATTTTCAAATAACGTTCGATACACCAGCTGCTGTAATTAGGTGGGGAGGCATCCTCTGTAGTCAAACTGATTTGCAAAAGTATTGAACACTTCTTTCTTTCATCGTTGTCAGGGGGTGGAATTTGAGCAAAACACTTCATCTGCTCTTTGTCTCTCACAATCAACATTCTTTGAAGGAAATCCTGTCGATCCATATGACGTCCATGAATCAACAAAGGTGCCCAGATTTTGATAAACCCACCCTATCGTCAAGATCTTCATGCAACCAGGAAGTTACCGGACACACAGTTATATAGCATTACCCCTGATGGGTCTCATCGAACCATTAGAAAATGGCCTTAGATGTCATCCCCGTGCAATGACCCTACCACTTTTAAAACATTCACAAGCAGGCTGCTGGGCCAATATCCTATACAAGTCCTGCAGCTATGGGGCGAGGGATGTAACGTCCGTGCCTGTAGCACTCCAGTGCCCCCACTATCTCCGAGGGTGCACCTCAATAATTAAACTTGTCAACCACATTCGGGTCCAGACATCATTGGAACCATTGTCAACCATGTATAACTACTTCAATCCACAGTCTGCCAGAAGAATGTTTGCTGATTCCCACTGCTTCCAACTAAATCGCACTTTGATTTTCTTTCATTGATAGACTTCGATATAAAGCTCTATAATTCATTTATAACAGGCCTTGATCGGGATGGGCTTCGCCAGGCTGTACTAACCCAAGTAACGCTGCTATGATCATCTAATTACCAAACTATTACTTAAAACACAGTTAAGGTGAACAGAAAAGGGGCAGTACGAGAAAAGATTGACTGAGAGTATCGCTGAATGGACACGAAAAAGCTTTCACCCAGGCACATGACCGACCCAGATAGAGCTGGGGTAATCATCAGTCAAGCGTCTTAACGATCAATTTCGGTTAAGCGACGAATGACAATGACAGCTTATTTAAATCTGATTCATGGAATAAGTTTTTGTATTGAAGGTTGATATTGAACGTTCCACAATGGAATGATTGCTCAGATCTCAATATCTGGGTAAATGAACATCGGACAACAAAGTTATATCTCATACAATAATTCCTCAAATGTCTGACAGTCTGCCTGCAAGTAACAATGCAACTCAGGGACCACATAGCTCATACTCATATTATTTTCAGCGTCAACTGATGGGACCCTCATGCATGTCTCAACAAGATTTTGAACATTCGAAAACAAAAGTGAAATGATTTGGGGTCTGCGATCACGCAGACACCGATAATAAGATCTGATTTCTATTTACCTTACTTTAATTCATTTATCTTTTGTGAAATCCCTCCAGATATCAAAATTGAATATGAGTTCATATTTTCAATTAAGGTGCGATTTGATGAATTCATAGTTTAAATCCATGATCCCTTTTTAGGGCTACTATGTGAAAATTCTGCTAGTATAGCGAGTTTTCTGTTAGTTCACCATATTTGCTGGCCTGTAAGACTTGTGGTGTACTGGGGTATTTAGGGAACCATCGCTGTATTGCAATTCATCCAAGGCCCATTTCTGTTCATTTTGAGCTTTTTTTAGACGACCCCTTATTCATAATACCATTGCATTGGATGCAGCGTAATATTTGAGTCGTTTGTTTGTTTGTTTGTTTGTTTTTAATTCAAATATGCGTTTTATATGCTGGCAAATACGGTAGTTTTCCTTCCTCACTTATTTTCAGACTGGAAAAAAATTAATTAATCTGTTTAACGAGCAAAAAAAAACATTTTTATCGCCATTAATAGTTTAGGATTTGGGAAATATATCAAGTTCTTGATTTAAATATTTTAGAACGTATCAGCAAATCGTTTGAATATTTTTACAGAATCTATGTGTGTACTGCTAAGTGGAACTTTTTGAATGTAGCACGCTTTATGGGGTGGATGAGTGGCTTTATTTTCCACTAACGAATCAGACAGACAAAAGCTGAGCTTGCAGCGTTCAAAACAGGAAGAAGAGTCTGGGTGTATTTTTGGACTGAACCGGAAAGACAAACAAATAATCTGTGCCTCCGACCAGAGAGTTATTATCAACTTTCAACTGCAGCACAGCTGTTATACGTTTTGGACTTTATTAACACAAGGAAAGGATAACTCATTTCCTACGTTTTAATAACTTATAAGCTTATTTTTAGAACGCTAACTACACTTCCATATCATTCACCTTAATAATGTGACGTGAAATATTTCAAATTCATTTTTAACCTAGCGTAGCTAATTGGTTGCTCTTCTACCAACTTTGTTTGGTTTAGACAAATCTAATTGGCACAACAATAACTATTTTTTTATTTAACTAAAAGCAATCAAAGGGTGTACACTTCTACCAACATTTTCAAGAAGAAATGAATGAAAATAAGTTGATTTGTAGATTCAGGGGAGATAATAGTGAAAAATATTCCTGGATTCACCCTAAAATTAAAGCAATTCTTCCTTTGCTTATAGCGTACCCTTCCACAAAATGTCATTGAAATCTATTGGGTACTTTTGGAGATATTGACTCGACAAATAGAATAAACACTAGTGAATGCAAAAGTACATATAGTTCTGCCAACGAAAGTTGAAGAGGTAAAATATGGAAATGCAAGAGATTTGAAAAGGTGAAAGAATCAGATATAAAATGCGTCTCCTGCTGAGAGAGGAACTTACTTCCCTTAAAATGAAGTTATCTCACACACACACACCCCATCCCCACCCCGATAACAATTTGTTCTCCACTATAGATGTTCAGTCCGGCAGGGTTTTTTTATTATTCTCTGCGAGTTACATTTTTGTCAGAATTTATTAACTTAATCATAAATACCATATTTGCCACGTCGTATTCCTAAGGAATTCTGAGAATGGTTTAAAATTATTCCTTGTAAAACTCAGTGATACATACATGAATTCCTATGTATTAACACACTCTTAGGCCAGGAGGCCAAAACGGAAGATATATATATATACATGACTCAGTAAGTAAGCTCATTAAATAATGTCTGTAAATAACACGTCTATGGAGGAGTATAAATTAGCGGGTTTTTCGCCACGGGAAGAGTTGACAAACATAATTACTTCAAAATCTGTAAATCATATTCAACTGCAAAAGTGTGAACGTAACAAAGCTTTTCAATAAAGAACTCAAAGCATTTATATTTCACACTAATTTTAAGAGAAAAACCTGCAATGATCAGGAGATTGCACGTTCAAACTCAGGCAGAGACATTTTACACCTATTTCGCACTGATGCTCTTGGGTAAAGCTTGAATCCATTTCTTCCTCATGCCAACATATGGGCTAGCGAGAAAGGGTAAAGCCCATCACTCCTCTCATATCTTATAATTAATGGGGAGAATCTGTGTCTAACAACACACCATAAAGGCTGATAAAAAAAAAACTTTCGCCAATGAAGCAACACAGACGTAAACTCTGACCTTCTACCGGCTGTCTTTTACTTTTGGTACCTGACATTTTCGATAATTTACGTCAAGAAAGACACTTGTCTGTTTCCTCATAAAAGAGATTGAGTGAAACAGAATTTTGATGGGGTAAGTCCGCTCCGGAAACTAGAAAGCACTTATACTATCGCCAACATTGTTGACACTAATAACCGAACAAATTTACTGATCCAAGACTGCCTGGACAAAATCTTGTCGTAATTATTCATCGGAGGTAAATCATCAATAGCTTGAAAAACAACAATAATGTATTTTATCATATCTATCTATCTATGATGATGTCAGTGTGGTGTTTTTACATCCAAGACAGGAAAATTATCTTTATAATTAAATTGCAAAATGAATTCCTGGATCTGCATCAAACTTGTATCTCTTGTTACGTGACTCATGACCCAACCTTCAGCAAAATTACATTATAAGTCAACAGAGAACTTTTGAGACCCTGGACTGCACTTAACTGAGGCTTTTCCAGGTCTCCCCCGCCCCAACCCCAAGCTTTTGTTGAATAAAATTGGGACCTTAAGTCTGTTGAATAATTCATATCGTTATACTATGTATAATGTATAATATACGAGGTAAAGTCAATGAGCATCGCTATTTGTGTTCCAGTTTATGCATGGCTGACTTTATTCCAAATAAAACTGGTTTAAACATGTCTCTGGAAACATTGGATGCCGTCAGCCATGTTCTGTCATTGATAAACTTATCTTTGTGTCGTTCGGGTAAGTTCATAATACAAGACTTGAGTGGAAACTTTTCCAAATCAAGGAAACTTTGCAGCAGGGTTACCGAGATGCCGTTCTACATAGAAGACCAATTTTCTGATTGATTAGGTGTTACAGTGATGGTCTGGAAGACCTCAAATGTGATCCAAGAAAAAGGAGAAAATCTCCCCGAAACTGGTGGTAGACTGTCGAATTACTATGGATGTGATAGCTACTGTTGGGATCTCACATGGTTTTGCATTCCAAACATTTTAACCTCAGTGAGCTTTCGGTTCAATGAATGCCAAAAGCGTTCCGCAAAAATCAGCTTGAAGAGTTGGTCTTTCTATTCGTCTTTCAAGCAATATCGAAGCAGATGGAAACGATTCTATGGAGAGAATTATAACCGACAGTCTTTGATCTACCAAAACGATCTTGACAGCAAGGTTGATCAAAGTAATGGCTTCCGAGGAGACCTACGGTGCCAGTCAAATTTTAAGTAAAGGGGTTAGGACAGAAAGTGACAGCGACTGTTTTGAGGGATCGAATGGGTTAATCATAATTGATTTTCTCGAAGGACACAGGACGGTCATAGGGGATTGTTATGAAAAAAATTGAAAACATTGGCGAGAAAAAAGCCAGGAGAATTGCGCCGAGGATATTTTCCCTTCACGACAATGTACCTGCTCATTCCTCGAGGGTAGCAAGGACTGCCATGGAGGATTTTATTGGGAAATACCTTACTCCTCAAGTCTTGCTCTTTTAAACTTCAAAGAATATTTAGAATAGTGGGATTTGTCAGTAGAAATTCAGAAGTGAAGTATTATTTATTATTGTCATATTCCCATTAGGTGTTCTCGAATATCCCCACCCACAGCTACGCCTCTGTCCTTCGAAGATAAATTGTCCTTAATGACAAATGCGTCATGCCTCGTGCATTGACCACTGCTTGATTTTGTTTTTATTTGAAATGTTTCGTGCGAAAAAATAATCAATAATCCAATAAATGCTTTCAAAAGTGGTTTCAGTCTTTGGGATCAGGAAATGTGCTTTTTGTTTCGTTAATCCCTCCGGGATTAACTTTTGAACTTGGGAAAGCAGTTAGTCTTAAAGAAGGATTATCCAGACCGTCTTTTTGATCGTTTAAAGGTCATATAGAACAAATCCGACAGAGATGTTCACACGCTTTTTCTTGGTTCTTCATTTGCTTTTCCACTTTCTCGATTCTGGTTACACGATGTAACTGAGCGGTTTACAGCATCGGAAATGAAATCGACGAGCCGAGTTCAAACCCAAGCAGAGACTGTTTATTTCCACCTCACATTATTGTTCTTGGAAAATATATAAATTCATCTCTTCTGTCTACAGCTGTGAGTAAATATTAGGGTGTACTGGTCCTCTGGCCATGGTTGGAAACCAGTTTAGGATATGGACAACCCAGATTCTAAAACCAGTCTGGAGAGGATGGGTTCCTCCAGGCTATCTGGAATCATCTGTGACGGCCCAACGACCCTGCACTGAGTTACGGGATACGTAATGTTTACCTTACATTTTTCAATTTTATGATTTCTAAACAATGAACTTTCAAAAGAGTGAATAGAAGGCCTATGATTGTTAGTCTTTTGGGAGCATTGAGATATGATCTGCTGCATTTTTTTTTTTTTTGATAAAAATGATTTATCTCCCTTTAAGATGGAACGGAAATGCGCA
This sequence comes from Thysanoteuthis rhombus, assembly GCA_963457665.1. NCBI lineage: Eukaryota > Metazoa > Mollusca > Cephalopoda > Oegopsida > Thysanoteuthidae > Thysanoteuthis > Thysanoteuthis major. The sequence goes on from OY735230.1 coordinate 155,326, forward strand.
TGAGATGAATGAAGTGACTTAATGGTTTCTATGACTATGAACAAAGGAAAAAACGAACGAGACAAATCTTGTTTTAATCGATAAGAAGGTTATATAATCTCGTCTTTTTCCCCTTATCAGGGACATTAGGCATTCATACATAGAGTCATGAAAAATCGTACATACCCTTCGAACACTATGTTCAAACATTCAAACTTGGCTGTTTGTTTGTGCGAATATGCAGATATGTATGAGTATACACGCACGCACACGTACGCACACACGAGTGCATACACACACACACACACACACACACACACACACACACACACACACACACACTGGGATCAATAAGCCCGTTGCTTGACATGTAGTCATTTCCTGTTGGCTTAATTTAACAAATATTTCATACAGGTGTTACCCCGGTTAACGACCGGGTTCTCTCCCGACGACCAGATCGCTAAATGAAAATGGTTGCTAAATGAATATTTTAGGACTTGAAAATCCAACCTTCAGCCTCGTTTTTCTCATCCATTTTTCAATTAAAACTAAAATTAAAATTTACTATTTTTCGGAACATTTCAAGGTTTCATACATAGAATTGTGTTGAACTGTAAACCTTTGCCGCTAACCGCAGCTTTTTGCACCGATACACGTGTGTGTACCTTTTCCCCATTTTTATGAAGCCTTTTTTATTTTACATTTTTGTACAATTTTGATCAGAGTTTAGTATCTGCTCACTTATTGAAAAGTGTTACAAACACAAACACTCAATATATGGGTATATATATATATATATATATATATATATATATATATATATATATATATATATATATATATATATATATATATATGTGTGTGTGTGTGTGTGTGTGTGTGTGGTGCATGTGTGGTGCTTCTCAAAAGTTTAAGACCACCGTGCATTTCTTTTCATTACAGTCATGAAACCAACGCTTTGGTTTACGAGCGGGTTTAAATGATTTCAGTTCAAATTAATTGCTCTAACGGTGTAAAATGCTCATCCTATTCATGTTTTTGTTTTTCGCCAACAAAGCTGTCCAAACTTTTTTGATCAATTTCGTTGGAGAACGCATAACAACTCTTTTCATCAAATGATAATCTTTGACGCTAGTCTTCCTAAGGCGACCACTTCTTTTCCTGTTACTATAATTCTCGTGGATTTAAAATTGACCATTGCATTTTTACTAACACCGTTGTGGTCAGCCTTAGTTTTATAATGTAACTATTTAGGCACGCTGGACCTGGTTGAGGGAAGTTTTGCTCATTTTATCAGTTGCAATATGACTGCTTTTATCCACGAAATTGACTATCCAAAAGACAAATAATAATACCCAGCTGGTTCAGAGGAAAGAGTGAGGTAATCTGACGTAATAATTACGTACAAAGTGAAATGTCTGACACATTTATTGCGATGATTGATTTATTTTCACAGGTGGTCTTGAACTTTTTGAAATAGACAGGGTTCCTACTTGTTTATACCACTGATTTCAAAATGTTTGCTTTATCGGTGTCTTTCCTCTTTGTCTCATATTAAATTGAAAAAAATATTTCGGTGATTTTACAGCCATGTTTCAGTTTTTTAGCCTTTTTGAACATTAGTGTGTCCACTACATTACGTTGATACTGGAGAACATTACCCAGGGAAGCTCCTACGCCACTGAGTAAATAGAAGTATATATGTATATAACAACCAATCAACCCCACTGTACATTACTCTTGGAAAAGGACACAGTAATCGTCCTGCAACCATATCTGGTTGTGAGGGAGATGTCAAAATGATCTCTTTCAGGTGGCGGTCACTCTTGGGGATATCGAAGTGTTTCCAAGATACAATTTGTGTAAGATGAAATAATGAAGTTTCACTGCCCTTCCCTTTGGCTGCCTTCACGAAATCAAGAAATATTTCGTTTCTCATCAAGAGGCGAGAACCAGGTTTGCTGATAGGATGCCAAGCCTTCAAGATGCCAGAATGACTGTAAGGTGGATATAGGTGACATTGGAAGAAGTCGGCATTTCAACTTATCAATTCCCCTCACTTCCTCGCTCGCTCGCAGCTGCTATCATCATCATCATCATCATTATTATTATTATCATCATCATCATTATTATCATCATCATCCACATCGTCGTCATCATCATCATCATTATTATCATTATTATTTTTATTATTATTATTATTACTATTATTACCTTTTGATGTCTAGTAGTTTTCGTTGCACAACGAGTTTCAACTAGAAACTTAGGGCAGGCAACGATATTATGACTTAGTTGGCACTGGCAATTTTTTTGCACACATACAAATGGAGGTCGATCGAGGCTACACAAGAAACAGTACCTAGTTGTATGAAAAAACATAATGTTCACACAGACAGTTCTTTAACCCTGAACCTCGAAGCCACTAATGAGTTTTGGTATTATCTACATCAGCATCTTGGGTATGAAATGGGTATTGGCCGTGCAGGGGGGTTTTGTTCCCAGGGTTCTTTTAATATTGATATTCCTTGTCGCTTGGCAGTAGTTTTTACATTTTTGCCACCTTAGTTGCAGCTTATGTAAGAGCCTGTTGGTTTATGTCGGTCATGTTTAGTTCATATTGAAATGCCTTGGATTCTCTCACAACTGAGTGGAGCCTTTTTGCTGTTTCATGGTTTTCAACATCCAGTCGTCAGTGCAGGTAGGCGTGTAGGCCAATGGTTGCAGTCTGGTATGACTAAGTGGATCATACTTTCACCACCTTCTTTTCTGGAGAGGTAGTCGATCTACGTCTGCTTTTGGGAGGTGCATTCTGCTGTTGGTGAGGAGTTTCCTAGTTTTAGCGTCCATTCAGCGTATGTCAGTAATGTTCCAGTTTATGATGTTTAAGCTGCACTGTACAACAGATATTGCCAAAGTGTTTATAGCTTGGTTGCAGTTGTAAGAGTTAAGCTCAGGTTTTAGGATAGCTCGAGCCCTTCTGTAGTACTTATTTTTCATTATTTCTTAAATGCATGTTTGATTTATTCGTCTTCATTGATTCCGAGGTATCTATAGGTACCTTCCTGGTCAAGTTCTTGAATGGTTGTTTCTAGGTCTGAGAGGATTTTGTTATCGTCTATTTTTCTCGCCTATAAGTTGCTTTTGCTCACTTATTGAGGCCAAATTTCATTTCAATATCATCACTGAACATCTAAACAGTTTGTAACAGCTCCCAAAGCTCAAAGCCATCCTTTGTATAGAGTTCAAGATCATCCATGATCATTTTATATCCAAGTGGATTATTATTATTATTATTATTATTATTATTATTATTATTATTATTATTATTATTATTATTATTATTATTCACACTAGTTGTCTAGTGGTCACAGCTGGAGGCTGAGTGGCAGCAAGTCTCCTCAAGTCTCCAGCCCTCCTCTCCACACTCTCAGTTCACTGCAGTGCTGTGGTTTACAGTTTCACACGGGTTACCCGGTAGTTATCGCTGGAGGCTGAATGATAGTAAGTCTCCTCGGGTATTCAGTTCCCCTCTCATCTGTCCCTCACTTATCTCAGCGGTGCTGTGGTTCGTAACTCCACCACCTTTTGTATGTGTGTGTGTGTGTGCTTTTTTCCTCTGTTAGGTCACTGCTAATAGCTGAGGTCGCAGATTTCATATTTCTAGTACTTTCCTCAGTATTCATGCAGTCCCTAGCAGTGCTGTGGTCTGCACAGTCTCAATCCTTTCTTTTACGCCTATTGCCTCCAATCTTTCCTTCAGTGTCTTTGGTACGGTTCTTGGTTCACCTATAATTACTGGTACTTCCCTGACTTTTATGTTCCACACCTTCTCCAGTTCTCTTGCCTGGTCGTGGTATTTTTCTAGTTTTTCACTCTCTTTCTCATTTACTCCGCGGTCTGCTGGCACAGCCACGTCTATCATTTGGCAGGTTTTCCACATCTGTTCCACGATCACTAGGACCGATCTTCTCGCTTGGATGGGATGATCAGTATGTATGTCAAAGTCCCAATGATTTCCATTCTCTAGGGCTGTCTCCGGTTTGTGCTGGTACCACTTTTCCGCTTGGTTAAATCCCATTCGTTTACTCAGTTCCCAGTGTATCACTGTTGCTACTCTATTATTATTATTATTATTATTATTATTATTATTATTATTATTATTATTATTATTACTACTACTACAACTGAAATTCAGGAATAAGAGGGCAAAGGAAATGTGACAAAAAAAACCCAAAGGTAATTATTAAACAAGACACACGTCACGTGTTCAAAAGCGTTGCTTCATTAAGAAAGTCAAAGTAAAGAGAGACTTTCATATTGTACATGATGAACAAGAATGACTTTGAAATGCTGAGCAGAACACCAATGGATGATTGAAGGAGAACTCCATAGAATAATTGTATGAAACCTTCACTAAATGACCGAATGGTCAATGGCTAGAGGAAGGGTTGATAATTTGTTTTTGGTGTACAACAGTTAATTACTTTCTTTTCAAAGAATTGTTTCTGGCATTTCTAGCGCTTGTCATGCAAAGTTGTCATCACATTTTCTGTTTTGTCTTTTTCAGTCTTGATATGGCTTGATATGGTTTATCTAGTTCAGAATAGACTCAATATTCTTAATGGTTGTCATACATTAACAGATTGAACTCCTATTATATTGCAGATTGCAGTCCTATAATATAGAGTATTTACACAAAACTATGACGCAAAAAAGAAACCAATCTTGAAAACAGCAAAGGTCGACGTTTTTGGTGGAGGTTAAGACAAATCCATACATATTCATCAACATAATCTTTAATTCTTATCGGAATTTTGTTAAATGGTGTGTATTAATCATTATGTATGTTGTGGTCGGACTATATTCCTCGTCTTCGTTCTTATGGAATCACTATGTTCGGTTCGACTGGAAACGTCATATACGGTTGGGATTTTTTTGTTTGTTTTTTTTGGGGGGGGGGTTATATCTGGGTTGTGTTGTCGGGGTATATCCGAGTCTCCTCCTTCTTATCTGGTAACTCGTTTTTTGTTTTTGTTTTTCTAGTTTCTTATGATGAGAGCTCCTAGATGCTATTGATATCAATGCTCAGTCGAAACCAATTAGCCGACCGAGCATTGATATCAAAAGCATCTGGGAGCCTCTCATGCCCCAAAATATAAAGACTGATTTCCCAATGCAAGGGAGGACAAATCAGAAGAATCCCATCAACACAGCCCGAATATATAAATAACAGATATGACGTGTCCAGTCCAACCAAGCAGGTACTCTTGGTGATTCCACTCTCTACAACCAACAATACTCGTCAAAGGCCGGAAGTACGCAGTCGAAACGTTGTGTAAAAATGAAAAAATAGATGAGGAAAATAGTCTGACCATATCGTAAATAATGAATAATCTTTCCCCTTTTGTTGAAATGCCAGTATCCATTAGGGAGACATGGGAAATGGTTTCTTCAAGAGAATCTCCAGCAAAATCGTTAGCCCCAATTATTGAGATAAATTCCAGATAAAAATCATCCCAAATCTGTCAATATTTTCCGATACTCTCTTTCAATGGGGGGGGGGGTGAAATGGCATAACGGTTACCGACGCCGAAAACGGAATCGATGGACTCTTTATCGGTAAATAACATGGTAGTTGGCACTCTTTAGCGCTGGAAAGCAGTCAATCTAAGAGAATGTTATTCTGATAGAAAAAGATCACAATTTGGCAATCGACATATCCAGTCCCAAGTCCGAGTAAAGGGGAAGGGTTGAGTATAGTACTAATAACTGTGCCCGTAAAATCTATTTTCTATTGAAACAACAACCGACTGGTTGCAGCCCTATATTTACACGAATCAACACAAAATATACTTTCAGTTTGTTGATTATCTTGACATAGATTATATTGAGTAGAATCCAAATTTAATCAACCCAAAAATTGAGTCATTTAATCCTGGCAGATTTTTTCCACAGATTCTACGCCAAATCAGACTCAAGGATCCATGTTAGTACTGATGGGGTGATTTACAACATGCAAATATATTTGGGGGGTCGCCGTCACAGAAATATATCTATATTTACATGAGAAATATTAGGAAGAAAAGTTGTTCCTACTTTTATATGAATCCAATTTCCGTTTTCCCTTCCCCTAAGGTACATTGTAGAGGAAATTAAAGAGTAATACAAAAGAAGAAGAAACCCACCAATATAAAATGTACGAGACAACATTTGATAAAACGATTTAACAATGAATCAAGAGAGTAGAAGTTTGCACAAATTTGGATGAAATTTCAGAATGGAAATGTATCATACATTATGCAACAGTGTTCAAAAAGTAACGACTGGATACATTATTGAACAGTTTTGCATTTTCCACCATTGCACTAAATGTTACGAGCATATACTCTATGCTCAAAAAGAAGTTGATTAGAAATGCTTTAATCGGAATAGATTAGGAATTTACAACTAAGTAAATTGTCTTTGAACACCAGAAGTGTTGAGTTCTTAGTTCTTCCTGAAGATATGGTCCATTCTTTCACAAAATTTCATTGAGATGTGAGAAGAATTTTTGGAGGTATTGTGTGGATAGGCCGACAAACATGAGACAAAGCATATACCTATTCCAATTTCGTTGGCTAAGGTAGAAAAATCTAAGTATACAGAATTTTTGCTGAGACCAAATTAAAAAAAAGAAAAAGGAAACTTTTTTTCAGTTGTACGTTTGAAGAATCAGAAAATATTGACCCTACTGTATTTGTTCAGTAATGTTTCGAATGTGCCAGAAAATTCTAATCATAGTTTAGCTCTCACAAAGCATTCACACTTTCTAAAGGATGCCAATTCAGCCGTAGTAATATCATTCTCCAAGGGTAACATACGGGTAGATGTTAGAGGGTACACTGGCTTTGAGCCCATGTGCAAAGTTCTCGCACTGAAAATATGTCGATGCAGTTATCTCAAGCGCACCCAATATAATAAAGAAAGATAGACAACCACCGAAATCTCAAACTTCCGAACACAAGTTGTTTATCGGCAAACTTTTCAAGGCGCTTACCACATTGTGCAGTTTAAGCGGTGTGTGAATCTACAAAACACTACCTTTGGTCGGCAGGGAACATCCGAAAAAATACAGTAATATCCCACTATCACTACCCTGTTCAGCTTTGATTTTCTATTGTGCTCTTTTCTATATAATTTTGCAGTAAATCAAGTAATGCTGAATTTCGAAAATAAATAATGATAGTTCCCGAAATGTACTGTCTCCGAAATAACTACATATTGTACATTTTGATCAATAAATCATATGTATGAGTAAAAAGACATACCTGTACACACTAATTTTATCATGTAGCAATATACATCAACACAGGAAAGTCGCTACCAGATCAGATAAACAGCACTGATCCATTCTATCTTGTTGAGGCTCAACAACGTCATTTATTTTAAAATGATCACTTTCACAATCTCTATGCCATGTTATAATGACCATCATCTCGCTCTGTTTCGCTTGGCAATGAATTTTTAGGAATTTATCTAACCGAAAATACATAGATTGCGTGCGTGATTAGTTTTTGTTCGGAATGGGTGAAAATTAAATTGTCTCGAAAAATAGAACGTATTCTCATGTAATTATACTGAATGCATACTTTTATCATTAGCCATTGATAGTAATTTTTTCATTTAATGTGCCAGAAATATGGTTATGTGCCTGTCTTGGTTCAGTTCAAGTAACTGAATATGTTACCTACGTAATGCAAACATTTACTAAGTTTACTTTAGTTTGGAACAGAACCATAATATCCCGACACCTAGTTAGGATCGGACTCAATATACTAACTAGGAGAAAGCATAACTCTGTCAACACCATACGCTGGGTGGAAACTGATGGAAATCAATTCTTATATGGCTGCTATACAAGGGAGGTAACTATGTATGTTTCGACTTTCCATACTTAGGACTATTGTTTCGATATATGCAAATATATGTCTCAATCGTATCAATTCCTTGATCTGCCCCCAAATTCAATCAATTGTTCCTTAGTTCAGCTAACCCTTCCACAAAAATTAATTCGAAATCCATCGAGAACTTCTGTAGATATTGTGTGGAGAGAAAAACTGACAGAAACGAGATAAATCATATACCTCTTCCAGCTTCGTTGGCGTAGGTAAACAATGTGTTGTTAAACTAACTAGCCAACCCTTCTTCTATTGCACGTATCCCAGTTATGTATATCTAGATGCAGATAAAGTGTTTCTCATACCTAATATAATTGCTTTGGTTAGAACATTTTTTTTTGTGGTTTCTGCATTGTTTTGGTTTTGGTTTAACTCTACCAACATAGCATTATATGCATGTATACAATATCTCCAAAAGTTCTCGATTAATTTAAATGGAATCTTCTGGGGGTTGGGACTTGAGCTAAAGATGAATTGATTATATTTGGGTGAAAGGTCCAGGAATTTTTTCCGATTTTTTTTTCATACGTTTATCTTTTCACTCATATTTGTTAACACAATATCTCTCCACGTTCTTGATGGGGTATTACAATTCATCAGGTTGGGGGGGGGCGTTTCCAGGAATTCATTTTTGAGCGAAATATATTTTGTTCAATATTGTGGAAAATCAAATCTTACGTACTTACATCCCCTGCACCGTAGCTGATTTTCATTCCGTTTATAGTTAGTGTGTGACGTTTGTTGAGATATGCACTCTCTGAGTGCTTTCAAAACAGTTTTTTTTTTTTTTTGGTGATGACGTACTAGAAAAATGGCGGGAAAGTCAGTAGTCCAAATTCCACGGCTAGAAACCAACAAGTAGAAAGGCATCCATTTACTGATATTTCATCTTCTTTTCCTTCTCCTCCCCTCGCTTCTTTAACAGAGAGCATCATCACATACTCTCCCTCTGATGCCTGAAACCTGCTAACCCTCACTGACGCAAGCAATGATCAACCGGAGAGCTGAACTTCCCTTGTGGCCTTTATGAAGGACTATGAACCCTGACAGAGTAGTTTCTTTTTTGAGCCACCATACCCTTCATGAATAGCAATGATGATGATGATGATGATGATCTTTTTGAAAAACGATTCATAACATACGAAGCGGAATTCATTATTAACAACTTTTGATATCATCGTTCCGTGTATCCTCAGATAAAAGCAATTTTGCCAACGAATATATCTTCATGCATTTCCGCTCACAACGTATTTTAATAATAAATTCTTCTCTTCATATAAGCTAAAGTTGTTATCGCGTAATAAGGAATTTATGGCCATAAATTTATCCAGAAAGGTTTCGCCTTCGTAACAGCTCAACTTCATGCTACTTCTAACCTCATACTGCCGTGAAAAAAAAAGATAAAAACCACAAGAGATTTGTAATCCACATCGTAAACGGAATTTGAAACAAGGTATTTCCTCATCTTCCCACGGGAAAGAGGCTAAAAATTGTCTATTTACTTCGGACTTGCCTTTCAGTACGCTCCAGGTATCAAGGAATAGCCTTGACTCTACCCCCTCCTTGTGCAATGGAGAGGTGCTGCATGGGCAGGGTAATTGATTCCATGCAAATAGACGACCAGATGTAGATCCTTGACCACGTTTGAGGTATGCAAAGGTTTTTGTTGCAATATATGATAAATCTACTCTAAAATATATATTCGTATGATTTGTCTGTTCGTAAATAATCCTGATATTTTCATGGCTAATTTAATATAATATTTTGATATCACTGAAATAACGTTTATAGTCTCAAATGGCTTACAATTCCATATAAACTTGATGACAAAATTGTATGGGGGGAAACTTAACGAAAGGAAATATTCCTTGTAAAAATATTTCTCTTGCGGTTCTGTTCTGTTTGACGTGACTCAACTCTTATACTCTCCGAAAACCTTTTAGAATAAGTAAGATATAGTTTTATGTGGCTAAATACTGGATAAACGCTGGCATATTACCTACTCATTAAAATCTATATGTTGGGTCTTATTCATGATCATTGAGTGACAATAAAACCATTTATATGTCTGGATACTTTTCAGAAATACCTGATGTATTCAATAAATCACTTGCTTGCATTCATCTACGTATCAATCATGGGCATCCTCAGGGAGGAACAAACAGGACATTAGCCCCCGCCTGAAAAATTGTCAGCCGACGCCCATAGTACCAATGGTATGCATAACGCCTGCAGTATTTCTACACAACCGCTAAATGAAATGACGCTAATAAATCATCTCTCCATCTTCTAATTATTCAGTTTTACATGGAGGCAAAGAAGGTTCTGTCTATAAGCCAGATTTACTTTTACCTATTAAGAAAATAACGAATTGCAACTGGTTGCTTTCCCAACTGTAGGTCTGTTGCTGGCATCTCAAAAAAAATGATCCTGAAACCCCTGTCAGCAGATCAGGATTTTGATGAACTATTTTCGTTTCCGTCGGCGATGAAACCAGGAAAGGAGTAAGGCGTCTGGATTTACAAATGTTTATTGTCAGAGTTAGCTCTCTAGATGATTGACGTTATAAATCTTCCGCTGGAGATTAAATAAACCAAAGTTGGGCAGCAACTGTGAGATAACATAAGTTTGGTAGATGAAGGACGTAAGACAGAAATTGGTTAGAAGATCCAATATATCAAAATCCAATATCACTTTCACGAAGGCGAAGACGTCCTTACTTGGGCCTATCCCCAGTTTTCTCCATGCTCTTTAATCTCAGTGACGCAAGCTAAAGGCTCTCTACCCACTACGCCCTCTGGGCCCTCTGACTGGCTTGGCTGCAAGTGACAAGAAATGAATGGACATGAATTTTCATACGCGGATCCTTCCGTGTAGTTAGATGTAACCAAAACCAGTTTTTTTTAACATGGCAACACATTACGTATAAATTTTTTCGTACTGTTTTCTTCATCTCGGTTCATCTGTTGAATGTTTCGCTCGTATAACCGTACAATCTTTTTATTAAATTTTTTTTTAAATAGAATTCCCTACATTCTCCCCCCTCAAAAAAGTTATCTCCCTTACTTACTACTCACCCACAAAGAAAACAAGAGTCGTCTTCCTTAATACCATTCTCTATCCTTCCTTCCATTCCAAAGATATGCCAACTGTACACTAAGTATTTTTTCATCATCATCAATCTTTTAACGTCCATTGTTGGACATAGACCTTCCCAAAGATTCACCACAATTCTCTATCATGGGCGTTGCAGAGCCAGTATTTCCTGCATTTGTTTAGTTCATCTCTCCATCTTGTGTTCTATCGGCCTCGATTTCTCATGTGATCTCTGGAGATCCACGTTGTAAGTCGTGATGTCCATCGGTAGTCTTTCATTCTTGCAACATGGCCTGCCCATTGCCATTTGAGTTATGGAGGTTCAAGTGCATAGGACTGCAACTACACTAAGTGCCATTCCGATTCTTGACCTCATTTTCAAGTTTTTTCCGAATACCGAATATTTCATGGGTCGATTTATGAAGAATTTTTTTCTCCACTTGACGAAAAGTCAATACATCAAGGGGTCTTCCTTCAAAGAGTGTTACTCACAATTTCTTTTTGTCAGTCTTGTTGTTGAACGTTACGGTAGATCCATTCCACAGCCTTCATGACCGTAACATGGCTCGGTTGCTCTTTGAGGCTGTACGATATATCGGTTAGAAAGTTGTGTGAACAAAAAAATCAACAAAAAGAATGGTTCAGTCGTACAAAAATCTTTTCGAATGTTAATGACCTTTCTTAAAATTTTACAAAATATCAAATTAGCTTATTGGAACAAATATCCAGGATTTTATCGACAGGCAACAATTCACATTTGAAATGTAATTTACCACCGGTTTAAGAAAACAGTGGCGCTAATGGCACTGCTTAAAAATTAAATAACTTTCTTTTTATAGAAAAGTAAAGTAATTTCAGCAAACGTTGATTTTCCTAGCTTCATAAAAAGCGATCTTCAAAAAGACACCGCTACCGATGTTGTGCGAAAGATGTGCGTGAAAAAATGAAAACCATGACAATATGAAATGCAGCATTTTAATGCTTTCATTCAATTATTTGCAACGTTATATTGTATTTATTCATTTATTTATTTAATTGTAATTTATATTCAATAATGATTTATACATTTATATTTATATTTTCATTTATGTATTAATATTTGATTTTGTATTTGAATACATATTCACATATTTTTATATATTTCATAATTCTATGTATGTATT
>OY735230.1:172500-175000 GCA_963457665.1 Thysanoteuthis rhombus
AGAGAGAGGGGGAAGAAAGAGAGAGAAAGAGAGTGTGTGTGTGTGTATGTGTGTGTGTGTTTGTGTGTGTGTGTGTGTGTGTGTGTGTGTGTGTGTGGTATTTTGTTTATATTCAATGCTGGTTGGTTCGACTGATAAGGAAAGTTCAAGTCAGAAAAGTACAAGAAGAAAAAGCAAACCAAATGATGTATTATTACACAAGGTTGTTGTACAATATAATCATTTCCTTTGTAACTTAGTGACGCCCAGCAAACAATAAAGATCTGTTCGGATGGGCGCCATTTTGTTCATGTGACCTCTTAAATAAGAAATAAATAAAGGAATTCTTATCAAATGACAAGAGATTGGTTCTTCTTTCTTTCTTACTGGAAAACTCTCGGATTTCATTAACGATGAGTTAAAACGTAAAACTCTTATCTTTTCATTGTCTGGGAATCTTGACTCTTTCCTCAAAGAAAGTGAATCTGATATTCTACGCGAAGAACGAAAATTCACCATCAAAGTTCAAAAGCTATTTGAAACGGACGCTCTATATTTATCTATTGATGACCTTCTTTACTGAATATTTTTGTCTCCACGATTATATCCAGTGCTTCAGATTCGAACAATAATGAAACTATTAGGCTGTTACATAGTTTATTGAATCATGCGATGAAGGATGATATGAACAATGAAAAACAGTAAGTATGTAATCAAAACATAATTCATTTGACGCAATAACCTTTTTCCTGGTGATCTTCTAATGGTAGCATGCCATCTTCATGAAATTTTTAGATTTAGTGGTCAGTTATTCAGTGAAAGCTTGAACTGTGGCTTCCCTATTATTGAACTTTTTATTACGGATATGAAGTTCAAAATCTCTGGGTCATTATCTACTGGTGTGGATAATTATAATCTAGAATATGTTTCTGCCTCCCTCAAGGTTTATTATTGATATTTATATTTCCAGGCCTAAACCCATTGAAGCAATGTTGAACAGTCTGCATTGTAATAGTGTTTGCTCCAAATACTATGTTGACGTTATCAACAGCTTCAGCGGCAGAATGTCCTTATTCGAAAACGTACTCGAAAATATCTACCTTATTGGACAGATACCATCGTTGTTAATGGTTCAAAAGTCTCCAATAATTATGAACTTTACCTCTATTGACATTGAATATGCATAAAAGCAATTATATTTGTAAATCGTTTGCTTGTAGCCTGAATCTCTATAATGTTGAGAAAACTACATTTCATGTATAACAGCCTTATATTTCATGCTTATAATGGTGTAAATAACAAATGAGGGAACATCAAGAAACGAAAAAGGCAGCCCATTTCGAAGTAAATATTAAATAAGGAGATCAGGTGAGCAGTGTTACTGAAAGTTACCATGAAAGATAAAGGGCATTTGGGTGAGTACCAAGTACATTATTTGACTAAAATCTGTTTATTAAATCAAAAGTTGTGAATGTTTGAAATGGCAATTTTTGAAATCGAATCTAGCCTTTCCACATGGTTCAAAAGAGAAAAAATAATACAAAAAATCATTTTATTGCAAAATTTGCCCATTTTCTGGGATGACATTTGGGAAAAATAAGTGAATCATGATGGGGAATTCTTATTTCTTATTTATATTTTTGTTAGATTCATGTTTCCAAAGTAATCTTTCCTAACAAATCAGTCGAGCAAGTTCAGTTCAGCAAAATATACGTCTCGAGCTGTGTTGCCAATTTAACTATTTAGAAGTTGATTTAGCTTCTTTTTTTCTCGTTTAGCCACAAATTCCTAATCTTGCTTCTAGCTTCAATCTTATATTAATTGATATTCGCATTGATTGTGCAATCAAAATGTTGGCCCTGGTCAAGTGTAATAGCAGTAGTGATATCATCGTAGGTTAGGTTACTGTTGATGTTTACAGACGCTCAGGCCGACAGAATTATAGGGGCTCAATTTTGATCCCAAAACAGCTTAATTGGCATCACTCGAATGGAACAGAAAGATTCAAAGTCGATATACGCAAGACTCACTGATTCAGCTTTTCTCTTATAAGTTTATGATGATGCTTAAAACATTAATTTTCAATGCAATTGGTAATGCACTTCTGTTAGTTTCGCTTATCATCGATTATTCCACTTATGAAATATTAATTCCGTTACATGACACAGTAAAATACACAAGCAACAAAAGTGTAACCTATGGTAATAAAGAACAAAGCATGATGAGTTCAGATCAAAAGATATTTTCCTTATTTTAACATGGGATTGGCGTATGAGAGTTAACCAGACTGGGGTGTTTTGGTGGACCATTTATGTGGTGTGCAATGAAGCAATGTCTGTTCGCTAGAACCTTCTTCAATACAACAATATCTGCCATACTTTGGAATAAACAACATATCAATCGATGGAAAATTAATCAAAGAACAAGTTACGATTATCTAATACTGGAAAAGGTTTCACAGAATGAAAATTTCGATTGATTTCTATGACATTGTTATTTTCCGATCATATTTGTCATGTGA
>OY735230.1:180000-212500 GCA_963457665.1 Thysanoteuthis rhombus
ACCCTCAAAATTGATTGAACGCGAATCAAAGAATTCTGAATTTAGCACAAATTTGTTCAGTGTTCGAACTTTGAATGTATCAGATACTGTTTCCGCTAGCTATATATATGTACGTATGTGTATAAGAATGTATGTGAGCATTCATGTTTTCTATTCTATATACGTACGAATGTATGCATGTGTGGATGTATATATGTATGGATGTATCAATGTATGCATATATGTATGTATATAAGCATGCATGTCTTTATGTGTGTATGTATTTATTAATGCAACCGATATGTAAACTTTTTTATCTTAGAGCGATCATATGAAATCCGTCAACCTATATTAAGTAATAGAAAAGAGTCTGTCAAAGTTCAAAATCTATCGAATATTTAAAAAGGATTGATTTTTCTCATTTGGGAAACAAATATGAAAATGTGCTGAAGCTTTTAATGCAATATATGAATGTATCGTTCGATTCAGTTTTACGTACATATGTGGAATACGCTCAATGGCTGAATTAGTTGCATATTTTTCACACATACCAGGGGAGGTGCTTGATTCGGAAGTAACTCTCCAGGATCCTCAGATTTCTTTGCCAGCAAAAAGGCGCGAAAAAAAAAAGATTAGTAAACGCCAGCCACATTTGAAGAAGAAAATAACATAAACTGAAGCGAATAAATGTCCCTCTATGACGCAAAACCACAAGGCTATATATTTTTTGAATGACAAATATCAAAGTTCGTGCTTGAATACAGTGCAAGTTTCGGAATGCCAAGTTCCAAAATATCAGCATCCAAGGTCAGAAGAGAACAAACTCAGTGAAATATCAGGCATCTTGCAATGCATATAAGATCTTTTAACATGATTTCAAATTAAGATGCATCCTATTCCAGTATTATCCCAGTCCAAAATGACGGTATTGATATTTACAAATATGAAGAAATGGTAGATAATTTATATAGATATATATTTTATTATAATTGTATTTATTGAAAACAAATAATGTTCATGAACTAAATTCTATTTTTCGGTCGATTTTCCACAAATTTCCATATTCTCTAATTTTCTAAAGGCAACTGAATTGGGTAAAAGTTTACTAGAGACAAATTCAGCAGCGGCAGCAACAGTAGTAGTTATATTAGCAGCAGCAGTTGACTGCTTACTTCCAGCCAATATACGCATACAGATACATGTTTCGTGAAACAAAGTGACAGTACTTGAAAAAGGCATGAAACAAACTAAAAAGTTTAAACAAAACATTCTGGAATAGGAACGAGCCAAAAGCAAGGTTTCATTTTTTTTGATCTTTTGGTCTTTTTATAAAGAGATAAAAGTTTGAACTACAATCGTCAAATAATCATTTTTTGCACAGAAAATACGAATTAATAATATTTGACTCATTAGCAAATATTATATTTAACGCTTTGCTTAAGTTGTAATAGATATCACTATGGCTTCTCATATGATGTCCAGGATTCTTTTAGTTTCTTTTCTCATTAATTAATGTTTTATCAGATTTCCAGTCTGAAAGTTTCCCAAGAAAAAGAATTCCATCTTTTCTTTCTTCTTCATCTTACTGCTTATATATCTATATATCTATATATATATATATATACACACACACACACACATACACTAGTTGAAATAACGAAGAATTTCATAGAACGAATTTATGGATACTATAGAAATTAATTATGCGTGTTTGGATGATGATTTTTCAAATGCCATTCTTAATTTCGTTTGGATTTACAAGTACTTACACTTTCCCCAGGCAAAATCGCTGCAATCATCAATGAGGATCGAACTCCTGACTCTCAGCATGAGAAACAAGAACGATAATCACTGCCTGTCAATAAATGTGCAAATTTCATGTTGATTTTGACTTATTATTTTGCTGCTTCCCTTTTGTTATCATAATCAGAAAAGCCCGGATGGAAGTCGATCTCTCATATTAACATCCCCCCACCCCCCAGATTATCTACAAACGGACGAACCAGACCGAAAACAACATTTTTTCGGATTATCGAATTTCTTTCTCGAAGAAGATATTGGATTTTCCCAACAAAAGTTTGAATGTTAATGACTCTTCTCAAACCTGTAGACAAAACCCGAAAGTTGTTTTTTTTTCACTCTGCTCCAGAATTTTTCCGCTCATCCTTTCAATCATTTTGTAGGAAAAAATGAACATCTTGTGAATTGGAATAGCTGTGAATACTGGTCTCGTTTCATTTCATGCAACTTTTTTTAATGATTTTTGACATTCTTCTCTTAAGCTTTTATATTTTTTTCTTTTCACAAGTATTGCTCCCCCTATCACTGGGTTTAACCCTTCATCTTCTGACCAGAAACAATTGCAAACTTTCAAGATGTGATTCTGCAACAGTTACGCTGTGTGTCTAAGGTGCAGAAACAATTTTGTTGCATGAAATGGGAGCCTTTGTAAAATAACGTTTCTCGGGTATTCAAAGAGATTTTCAGGCAACCAAAATTTTGCGAGAGAGAAAACTCAAAAGGGCGACATTCATCAACACTTCGTCCCCAGTTATGAATCTGACCAATGGAGTCTTCAACTTAATGTGACTCTCTCTACTCCACAGGGACACGTTATAGAAGACTTTGTCTAACAAAAAAAAATAATTTCAAAACACTCAAGCGATGCTGATTGAGAAAAAAATTTAGCTACCGTTACTTGACACTACATGAAAAAAGAGTCACTCTGTTTACGTACGGGTTGTACACCTGAAGAAGGCCGTAGAATTTATCGACCAAATCGTCGAGTGGACAGCAAAACTAATAAGAAGAATGAGTTTGTTTGAATATTGATAACTTTCCTCAAGATTTTAGACAATGTATTTTCAAAGACAAGAAAAGAAGAAAAGTTCTTCTAATGAAAGACAAGACAAGAAAAGTAGTGGTTGAACTCTATACGCACAAATAGACTGAAAATAGACGGGGCGTCGGTGCCAAGAAAAAGAGAAATAAAACAATAATCTTGATTCTATCAACATTTCGAAATGAATGCTTTTCTGAATGAATAACATTAAACAAAGGCGAAATAATCAGTCTGTATTGTTTTTCCTTTGTGTTTACTCAGAGATTTGAGCGGATATATTTGTTCAACTGCATCTGTGTGAAGCATAGTGAATACATATGTGTGTGTGTACTGAGCGTTCATTTCGTCTCAACATATGTATGGATAGAAGTAGATTGGAATAGTGTCAGACTGTGCTCAAAGGTATTACAGACGCAGATGTGAGGAGTGGTCAGCTAGTAGCAGGGAGGAGGGATTGGGGGAAGCGTGCTGTAGAACCCAGACTTCTCTGTACATCTGCACCAGACGGTGCCAAAACCCAAAAAGCACTCCAGGGCGCATGGTCTTCCAAGACTGAGCTGCCAATGAATGAATGGATTATGTGTGTGTGAGCAAGTGTATGCATGAGTTTGTATATATTTATGTTTTCGTATGTGTTTGCATATTTTCGAACGTTTACGTGTATGCGTACGTACGTGCATGCGTGTGTGTACGTATGTGTGTGCGTGCACATCTTTGTGTGTGTACACTTGTGCGTGTACTCGTGTTTGCATTTTTGTTACAATGGGGTGCATTACAGTTTGAGTAACAGGTAATTTTCTACGTGATTTGCTAATCCCAGACGCAAGATGTACTATCTTACAGGGCTAATGGACTCCACTCCTGGGAGAGGAGTGAATCCATGCTTCTCCCAAGGGCATTAGTGCGAGGTGAACGTAAACAAACTCGGCCGAGTCATGAATTCAGTTTGCCGATTCCGTTCTCCATGCCGTTAACCGCTACACCACTGCACTTCTCTCTCTCTCTCTCTCTCTCTCTCTCTCTCTCTCTCTCTCTCTCTCTCTCTCTCTCTCTCTCTCTCTCTCTCTCTACGCGCGCTAATATATGAGAAATACGGATAAATGTATGCATTGATTTTATCTCCATTTATCAAACGATCCTTAGAGACCCAATCATCATTTGTGGAAAATGCAGGGTTTTACGGGGTCAGGAGTCTAGCCTAAACAAAAGTGCCATTAAAACGTGTGTCATTAATAAGTGCCGTCAGAAAGTGGGTCGTCACAACGACATATATAAATGAACAGAAGGTTACCATCCTTCTGATTACTTTCGTTTTTGGCTTGCACGGTGCAAACCGACAATTATCCAAGTGAAAATGTCTGCCCTCAACCTTTCTCCCTGGGGGTATGTCCTTACTCCACCCACTCCCTGAATCTGACCGACATTTCAGATTTGCACTACACTGAATGTTTGGTTTTAATTGGCTTTCCGCTCTGCCAGATAGGATTTCAAAGGTCGATATTTACCCTCTAATAAATATATACATATATAAACATATATACACACACGAATAAATCTGTATACATATGTGTATGTACATACGCACACGCACACACACACAGACATACACATATATATATATATATATATATATATATAAATATGTATGTGTGTATATATGTATATATATATATATATATATGTATATATACACGCATATTGAATATACATATTTACATATATATACATGTATAAGTATATGCGTATGAAAATATATTTGTATATATGTATATATATACAAACATAACATAGTATATATATAAATATATATATATATATATATATATATATATATATATATATATATGAACGAGAGAGAGAGAGAGAGACGGAGGTGTGCATGAGTTATAAACCAGATGTGCATAGAAAACACATTTGTAATTCCGGATCAGCTGGATTGAGTTACATTTCTTGATGAGTGAAACTCTTTATGGTGCAGAGGAAAGAAAGTCTGATAACTGAAAGTTGAGAGATATGTTTGTGATCAGACAAACCAATTCGGGGAAACTCTTCTCTCGTTATGTCATTGTCATTTACACATCTAGGAGGACATATCTTTACTCATATTTGTCATGAAATATTGGTAAGAGATTAGACTACATATGAAGAGTATCAATTTTCCTTGGGTTAGAATAAAGTTCTACTTTGTATATGGATTTGTGATTTTTACATCTTTTGAGGCACATATCTTTCCTTCAGGGCATTTTCCGCCATTTTAGGAATTTAAAAATTAAATGATTCTTACCTTTTCCAACGACGATTAAAGAGGTATATTTATTCATTTGTTTCTGTCTGCCAGTCTGTGTATCTATATGTCTGTCGATCCACACTTGGTATAAGGGAGAATTGGTTAGAATTTGGATTAAGGGTTATTTTTTTCTCATACATTTTTGTATTTACTAACGTTTGTTCGAACAAAATCTCCGAGAATTCTCAATGAAATTTGATGATATTTTGTGGAAGGATGAGCAATGATTGAAGGAAGAAGTGACCAAATTATGGGATCGATCCTTCTCAGTGACCCCTCTTTATAATAGCTATATATAAACTGATTTTCATCCAAATTTTATTGACAAATGACGTTGGTATGCACTTTCTAGGTGCTTTCTAGTCATTCACAGCCGTGGGTAATCAGGAAAAAAGTTTGTGGGAGAACTAACATTCGAGAGTAGTAATTTTTTTTTCTTTATTTTCCAGGTACCCTGGTATCGTCGTTCACAGTGTTCTGTTGTGCCAGTACCAATCTATCACGGGGTAGATCATTCTGTCTCAACATGGTGTCAGCCTTACTCCAGATGCTTACATTCATCGTCATAGTCGGATGGATTTGGAGTATCATTTGGGGAATGACTTTTGTCACCCTTGCTAGTGAGTATTCATTTTTTTTTTTATCTCTCTGTCTACCTAAAGAGGAAAACATGTTTGTATTCTCTTCGTTTGGTATTGTCTTCCATGTGAACATTTGTTGTTCCCATTTTAGATATCTACTACAAGACGAAATGAGTGTAAGTTTTAAATCTCAGGCGGGTGTGTCTTGAAATACTTTATTCCTAGAGGCAGTCTGAAAAAATGTTACCAGATCAATTTTCATTTGATTTTGTAGATGAGCAGACAAACGAAAGGTCACACTACTGCTCAGTACGAAACGTAGTGGCTTTCATGCAACAAAAGAAAGATGTTTTCGTCTTTGATATAAGTGGTATAGCATAAACCATACAGTCAAAGAGAGAAAATCCCTAATATAAAGTCAGATTTTTCAGAAATATCTGAAAGTTGAGTACCTAGTGTTGCGGTGAAACTATAAAACAATATTCGGTAAAGGAAATTCTCATGACCGACTACAAGCTCAATAAATAAGATAATACTTTACTTCGAATAACATAATACTATAATTTAAATTAGAAAGCCCCTGGAGAGCATATACATCTGCCAACACCGTACATCAAGTTAATCGAAAACAAAGTCCTAGATCCGCTCCTAATTTCAATCGATTCTTCCGTATCCCATGGCTCTCACAATCATTGAAATACTTCGAGAACTTGAGGAGATATCATGTGGACAGTCCTGACCGTATACTTAAATGTATGATGAACAAGATAATATATCTGAATTAAATGACATTCCTGGCTCCGCCCCAAAATTTAATCACTTCTTCCTTCGCCCGTGGCCCACTACTGCACAAGATTTCATTGAAATTCATGGAGCACTGTTGGAGATATCGTATGAACAGACAGATAGACAGGACCAAATACATATAACTCTTTAACTTCGTTGCCAGAGGTAATTAGATGATATTGTATTTTAAAGGACACTGGAGTTCAGTTTACTAGGGGCACCACGAACCATGGGGCTGGTCCTATTGAAATATAATAACAGAAACATATCAGTTGCTGAATAAAAGGTATCGTCTGTCTTGGTTCTGTGAATGTAATCTTCAATCTCGATGCATTCTTCGTCGATTATCAAAAACCTTATAAATCCTATGTAAACAAAGACATCTTCTCGTCAAACGAATTCTTTTGCTCTGAGCTGGAGTTAAAACAACATCACAGGGATCTGTTAGAAAAATGAAAAGAACATCTGTCACTCATTCTGTTGATGAACTGTTTTTATTTCGATGCCTCGTAAGCCTGTGTCTTAACCATCTGTGACAGAAGTAATTTATCATAAACGACTTCTCAGTTTCAATCGTTTTGTTTTGGGGGTGTCTTTTTTGTAGGCGTTTGTCCAAAGAAATATGTCAGCGCAAAAAAGCTAAAATGCTTCAACTTGAAGAATGAAAGAATTTCCAGTCCTATCGGGCCTCTGGATTTCAAGTAATCAATTTGATTACATATAAATTGACAATATATGTTCAAGTATGATAACTTTAAGGCAACTTCGAACAGTTCTTTATGAGAAAATGGAAGGAATAAGCAAGTAATTATAATATAAATGTAAATGACTTTTCATTGAACAAATTCCTTCTTAAAACATTGCAAGAACCGGTTAGAAAAGATAAAAAGGAACGTAAGTCTGTGAGCTTCTTTACCAGATGATGATATCGTAGTTTTGAGAGGAACATGTATTCATTCATGTCTGTCTATCTGTCTGTCTGTCTAACGATATCTCCGAATGTTTTGAATGAATTTTGAGGACATCGTGTAAAAAGGTGTGCAATTGGCTACCGAAGAATTAAACAAATTTGGGGATTGATCCAGGAATTTTCCTTTCGATTGAGGGATATTTCTATTATTCTGCTTGAAGGTTAAATCGGACAGTTTAATAAAAAGCTCAATTCAAATTTCAAAGGAAGTAACTAATATTTACTCGTTTACAATTCTCTTGTTTTTAATATTCTATTTCCATTCATTTGAGTTTGTGTGTGGCTTTTATTATTACCCAACAAATGGTTTATAGATGATTCCCAATTCTCTATTGGCTTCTGTAATCTTTGCCAACGAATTCGGAAGAGGTATATATATTTACATATATTAGTTATTTTATATATCTCCAAAAGTTCTCTATCAATTCAAATGACATTTCTAAAGAAGAATTGATTTAATTTCGGGAAGATCCACGATTTTTTTCGATTGGGAGATATTTCTATATTTCAAGGAAATAAACTGAAATATGGAAAATTTGAACTTACATAGTTACCTTCCTAGAAAATCGAAGCATACACGTTTACCTCCCTTGCATCGTATCTATTTAGGAACTGATTTCCCTTTGGTTTGTAGGGAAAGGGACTCTGGGAAACATCATTGAGGATAATCAGTGTTTGATTTACAGGTGATTTTTTTTCTTCTGAATGTTATCTCTTGATGAGGATAATGGGCATACACATCGAAATGTTCAAAAAATCAATAACACCTTTTGTTTTTAATCGAATCTAATTACTTTTATCTGCGTGTTCCTCGGGCTAACATGAGCGCTGTCAGTACACTGAGACTATGGATCTGCACCCAGGAAAGTTTTGCTTTCACTCTCTTCAGTGTGCATACCTGATCATGGTTTCATACAGGTGACTGCCCATGAAACAAGCGTTCCCTTTCCACGCACCGATGCTGCCAAAGGAAATGATTGATACAGTTTGGTTCCAGTATCGTCGTATGAATCAATAGAACAGGGTTGAAGGCAACGTCAGGAAGTGTACTTCCTGGTTTTGAATTTGTGTCTCCTAGACTGGTTGCCTTGCGAGGCTAGAGAGCTCTGTTTATCCTGATATTTCATCCATAACTGGAGGGAGAAGGGATGAATTCATACCTTTCCCACGGGAGTGAACATAAACAGTCTTGGAAGGAGTTTGAAAACGACTCGCCGTTTCCATTATCCACGCTGTTAACCGTTGTGTTACTTGCACCTTAGGAATAAGCAGAGAAATTTACAACCCCGTTTGGGGGGTTACAGACACTATTTATTCATGTATGGTAAGTTTCTTTAATTTGTATCACAAATTTGTTTCCCATTTACAAACCAGAACCATAGGTTCAATGATGCATCCACCATCATACGTTAGCAGTAGCATTAAGGTGAGGAGAATGAAGAGGAAAATAAGGATGGTTCACCCGAAGGTCTTGGGCAAGTTTCATACCAATCCAACTTGATACGGCTGAGAAAATCTGATATTTAACATATTAGGGACTGGTAGACCGACTGACTGAAAAGTGTCTTACAGTAATGCATTGATGTGTCGGGGGGGGGCTGAACAGGAAAACTATAGATAAGAGAAAAAGTTGTTTAATATACGAATTTGTACTGGAGCGATTCTTGGAAAAGCATTCCACGCACTTAACTGATGACAGCAGGAAACGTCATTACTTAATCGTGTCAGGTTACTTTCGTATTCATTTTTAGGAAGTTATGAGACAAGCCAAGTGGACTTTTTGAGTTCGAGGCAAACAAAATGGCAGATATCAGTGTTAACGAAGATCCATGGCAGGATTGAGTTCTCCTTCTGTGTGGTAAATTCATTTACTTGGGAGTCAAGGAGAAACTTGTCTAAACTAACTTAATATTGGCCGGAGGAGGTTCAAGTGGACTAACGGTTAATGGCACAGAGAATGGGATCGGCGAACCGAGTTCAAACTCCAGCGGGAATGGTTAGTGTTCAGAGTTGGGAAAGGCATAAATCCACTTCTTCCCTCAGCCATTGGGTAATTAAAGCTATCGAGCTCTGTGAGACAGGCCATCTTGAGCGTTGAATAAGTATCCTGTGATAGCTGACAATTGCGCTTCATGGATTATTCAAGAAAAGGGGATAAATCTATGTTGACAGATTTGTTTACACTTTCTTTGATTTAGATTATTTGGAGTTTTTAAGGGTTTGGGGGGTACATTATCTATATCAGAGACGTAGCTGGGGCGATTTAAAAAGCTTTATGAATAGTAGTTCACCTGCTGTATTTCTGCTAACATTATACAACAAATCTCACTAAATGTCCTCGGGCCCTTCAAGGTGCTAAGTTTTCCCCTCGTGCCCCTAATCTCCAGCTACACCTCTGGTCTAAAATAATGATCTGATTTCTGTACGTGGGTTTATGGGTTTGTAACTGTAACACAACAAATCGATACATCGCAGCGCAATTTTCGTTAGCACAATACCGTTAAAATGCTGTTACTTGGAGTATGAAGAAATTTCTTATCCAATCATGCTACTGGTTTCGGAGTAATTAAGTCAATTAGGCATGAATTAACTATAATGGTTGTCGCTGATGGTTACACTTCTCTAAGAAAAAAATAAGAGGAATAAGCAAATAATTATGATGCAAATTCTCTAAATGGCAAGTGACTTGACACCGAGCTTGAAGGCCACTGAAGGCTGCTTTTAAGCGAATATGCTTTCCTTTACTTTTTTTCTCTCTCACACACACACACATTACTCCTCACATTCTCTCTCCCTTTTTCTGTGTGTATGTGCCAAACTTTCAAAACAGCACAAATGAAACTTTTCCGAGTTCTTAATACAGGAACATCATTTAGTAGTGACCTAGACCTTTTGTTAAAAAAAAAACTGCATCAAGCTACGATCGTTAGTTTTTGAGATCCACGTGCTAAAGTGGGCGTGTGTCTACGGGGGCTTGGCTTTTTTTTTCTCCAAGTCGAAAAATTAAGCATCTTGATGAGCCATGTGCTGGTGTGAAATTTTGTTTCAAATGAGGAAACAGTTTTGGAGAGTCTTCTGATGTCAAGGTCACTACTAAATAATATTCCAGTAATGAGCACTCGGGAAATTCTCATTTGTGTGCTGTTTTGAAAGTTCAGTTTTTCTATGGATAGACTTCATGTACATATATATATATATATATATATATATATATATATATATATATATATATATATATATATATATATATATATATAAGCTTCCTTTTTATTTTTTCTTAATCTATTTCATTTTTGAAGTTTAACATATTTGACTGAATTTCTGAACCGAGGAATTATCATTTCTTGTAAATGCCCGTTACTTTACTAACAATATACTTAGAGCTGTGTTTGCTGTCAGTGTTTTTATACAGTAATTTTAAAGGTTGATGCAATGTATTATTAACTAAAATCTTGTATTTTTCTTGGGTAAAAAATGAAATTACCACATCTGCTGCTGTAGTAGTTGTTGTCATATTATCAGCAGGCAACGAACGAACACATGAACAAATGGTACAAAAATTAAATTTTGTGTTCGTGAGTTCGCAAAAACCTCATCCTCTCTTCCTGATTATTATGTCACAAACAGACTGACAGCTTACAAATTATTATGAAGATTATGCACTAATTTATTTGAACCATATCCTCATTTCAATTGTAATAGTCACGTGGAAGTTTTGGTCCGAAATTCTGAGAATGTTACCGAATAAGACAGGTACCTGAAGAAGCCTGGGCGGCACAGCAGCCGAAGCGTTGTAACTATGACAACCGAAATAGGGACAGCAGTTCGAATAAATCAGTTTATGAAAGTTCTAACATCTCTCTCTCTCTTTCTCTCTCTCTCTCTCTCTCACACACACACACACACACACACACTTCCGTCCTTACAGATTTTTTTTTCACTTTTTCTTTAACGTTCATTTTTATTCTCTTCCTTTTCTCGTTTTTCTTGTCCCCTTCTTTCTCCCTCTTTGTATCCTTTCCTTCTCTTTCTTTACATTTTTCTTCTTTTTTTCTTTTTTCTTTTTCCTCTTCCATTCCTCTCCCTCTTTCGCGTTCTCTCCCTTTTTCTTCTCCCCCCCCCACCTCGCTCAGATTTATGGATTTGGGAGACATTCCTCCAGAAACTGAACTATCCTTTTCATTATTGCTCTGTTTACCTTCACACATAAAACCTTAAATCAATTCCTTCAATAATTCTTTTTTGTGATGACTCAAATGGCGTGGATGAAAAGGTTTGTTATACATGGGGATTGCAGGTTTTTGTAAGATGATGCTAATGTTTCTCCAAGATACATATGAGAAATGGACGATTCTGGCAACCAGTAAACATAAACGAGTGTATATATGAGATAGATAGATATATAGATGGATAGATAGATAGATATTGACGCCAAAATGATTTTTTTGCAAGGTGATAAAGATTAAATGGAAATTTAAACAAACTTTGGGTTTTGCGGAGTTCGTGACTCCAAGGCAGGAAAACAATTAAAAAATGATTAAAACCAATATTGAAAAAAGGCTACAGAAGGGAAAACGGGGACACAATTTCTTGGATCTTCCTTTGAAATTGGCAAACGAAACGATAGCTGACGGATCTGGTTAGTCACTCAATAGAATCCGTCATGTGACTAACATTGTTTGGCAACATGTTATGATGGGTTTGATCAATAGGACAAAAAAATGTCTGAATTATCAAAAACAAGCTTGAATGCTGCCGGACAAAAACTGGGGGATCACTTGAACACAAACTTTCATTGCAAATTGAACTCTACACGAAAGATCTATTGGGCGATTTCCCAAAAAGCAAAAATCAATGTCTTCACTAGATATAATAAGATGTAAATATTCAAATTTCCCACCCTCTAGCTCCGTTGGTGCAGTCCAGACACATGATACATGCATACAAAGTCAGCCAGGCCAAATCATAAATTAAAGGGACTTGTCACCAGTTTTTGTGACTGTTTTGTTTGACGGTTTTTAACTGTTTCTCAGTCATATACTGATGTCTACAAGCTCAGAAGATGCAATTTCAGTAAGAGACACACCCAATATGGTACTGTTTTGATGAAGACTATGATGTTAGCACTGTTACATAAATGGTTACGGAGCAAGTAAAATTTGTTTTTGTTTCTTTTTTCTCTCTCTCTCTCTCTCTCTCTCTCTCTCTCTCTCTCTCTCTCTCTCTCTCTCTCTCTCTCTAACTATCTATCTATCTATCTTCCCTTCGTCTCAGAGGGAATCTCTAACATCGAAGAAACGCCTAAAACTTCCTACCTCCAAAAAATGAGAAAATACTCCCCCTTGAAGGGTCCATGTTCCTTAAATCAAGCCCCCACCCACCAAAATTCAACCGTGACAATCCCATCCAATGAGCAGAGTCTCCAAAAATATTCATAAAAAAGATATAGTAAAACTAAAAATAACCTGTAACTCTTCCGACCCGTATTTGGAAAGACGGCGAAGCAACCAAGGGTGGTCCCCGACTATCTATCCATTGAAGATATAATAAAATTCTGTAAACACTAAAGGGTGGATCCTCAAGAGATCAGTCAATACTTAGATGGAGACAGCCAGTACCGAGATGGAGACAGCCAGCAGCCGGGTAGATTAGAATAAACAAGCGATATCAGATGGAACTTCTTTTCTTTTTTTTCTCCATTAATCTCAGGGGACACAAAATTGACAACCCTTAAATATATTTGCCTGCTGCTGTAGCTCGACACCAACCTCATCATTGGCGAAGCTAAACCTTTATTTGGGGCCAGGGTCTTAGTTCCATGAGGAACCCCGCCAACATTCTAGAGAGATTTGACGATAAAGGAAAAATTGCAATAAATATATTTGCACTGTATGTATATGTCATGCAATTCATGTATGTACGAATATATCCTTATGATTGTATGATGTCAGTAGAGATGAACTGTAATTTATACAGCTTTGGGAGCTCCCTTCCATTTGGGGCCCGGTGGCATTTTCAAATATCACCTCCCACCACCCTCAGCTACGCCTCTGCACAGGGGACACCGATAGTGACAGGAGTTACTGTCAGCGTTGAACCGTTAAATTTATTTGCCTGTTGATGCTCCTCAACCTCGATGCCAGCTTTGTATTTCTATGAAATCAGAAGAGAATGAAAAAGAAAGCAATAAAGGGGGAAAAAAAGAATATTCACCTGACACCAACAATAAAACTGACAAGGAATTCCTATCGTAGCATGAAAGTGCACATAGGATGACATCTGCACTCGGGAAGCACTCAGAGAGTGCATGCCTCTGCCAACACCATTGTGTCTCAGAACTGAATGAAAATACACGGCTGCGATGCATGGGAGAGTAGCTTTCGACTTTCGTATTTCGGACTATTTTCTTGATGTACTATAAAGCATCTCTCAGTAGAAGATGAATTCCTGGATCCTCGCCAAAACCTAAATAATTCTTCCTTAGCCCGTGACCCACCGTTGAAATTCATTGAGAACTTTTGGAAACATATAGACGAACAGAACAACATGAGTGGATACATATAAATGAATGAAAAATTCCTGGATCCACTACAAAATTCAACCAATTCTTTCTTAACTTATGACCTAGCTCCCCACAAAATGTCATTGGAATTCATCAAGAACTTGAGGAGATATTTTATAGACAGACGAAAAAAACAGACTAACATGAGTGAATAGATGAAGCTCTTCTAATTTCGTTGACAAGAGTAAATAATAAGACTGGCAAAAAAAAAATCGTATCGTCACACAAATTCGCACATAGAATGAAATCTGCACAGAGAAAGAAAAAAAAAAGGAGAAAATGAGGTTTGAAGACATAATTTAATGAATATTCATCGTCAGCTTCTACCTAGAAATATGCAAATTTGGACTTTGGTGAATGCACTTAATAAACTCTTATTATGCATTAATTTATTCAAACTGTTGTTCTCAACTTCTGGTTTTGGTAGAAGCAGAGCGAGAGATTAAAGGTGGCACTCTAACATAAGGCGAGTTCTTGACACTAATGAAAAGTATGGAATTAATTATTCATGTCTAGTCAATGACCTGTCGCTTCGCTGACAGTTATCATAAGTGTTCAACAGCAGATAATGGCTGCATCTGATACTAGTCTCCTTATAATACTTTATTAGTAATATTGTGGATATTGATATCATTGACGTCGTTATCGTCATCTAAATGTTTTTATAATCAGGGACCATTATATGTTTGTGAATATAAGAATATCAAATTTAAGTACATTACTTCCCACTTTCTCCTCCTCCTTCTCCTAATCCTCCTCCTCCTTCTTCTTCTTCTTCTTCTTCTTCTTCTTCTTCTTCTTCTTATTCTTCTTCTTCTTCTTCTTGTAGTTGTAGTAGTAGATGTAATTGTAAATGACGTTCTCAATGTCTTTAGCAGAAGACAACTGGGTACCCGTCGCTTGCATCTGGGTATCATTTTACACGCATCTCAACATTCTTCGGGTTTCTGAGAGCTGTCACCCGAAAAAGGCTCTTAAAAAGAATCTGCTTAGCAATTGGCTATGTTTTGTTATAATGGTTAGGGCTTCGAACAAAATCTGATGCATTGACTGAATTCATTCGTTACATTTCTTGCCGCTCGTGGCCAGTCGAGACAGAGGTTTAGTCATCTATCTTGGTAATGATCAGACTTTACGGTTCTCAACTTCGATAATCGTACAAGAACCGGTGTATTCAACACGATTTGGCAGTAATGCATTGACTCAAGAATAAAGGGATGGGTTACGTTGAGATTAAAAAGGAGGCGAAACCTGTTTGTTTAGGGGTTTTTGTTTGTTTGTTTGTTTGTTTTGTTTTGTTTTTTGTATTTCTCAGATTTACTTCTATCCGATTAAAAGAACAAGATTTGTACTTCTTTATTCTAACATTACTTTCCAGGAATTCTTTTTGCTTTTCATTATTTTTAAAAATCATTATATGAAAAGCAAAAGAGTTAATAAACAAAGAGAAGGGAAAATCTTCTTAACTTTTCAAAACATAAAAGTGTCAGTTTGTCAGGATTTTTTTTTCTTTTTTGAGTTTGAGAAATTCTTCTCAGTGGATGGACAAAGAGGTTGATTGAATGCAACTGACCACTAGAAAGCTGGACAGAGAGAGAGAGAGAGAGAGAATGCTTGTGTGTAAGTGTGTATCTTGTGTATGAGTATTGTCTGTGTGTGTGTGTGTGTCGAGGAAGAGTAGAATGAGCGACTCGATCATGTGACGAACGTTAACGCACAGAGAAAGACTATTTGCGTGTATCTATGGGTTCATACGTGTCTAGATGTGTGTATATGCCTTTACTGAGGGGGTCTCTTAGTTAGTCGAGTCAAGAACTCTGAGTCTCATCCAATCGCTGTCTACCTAAACATTAATTTTTCTCCTCGCAGATGCATACACGCGTTATTGAATAATTTTTATTAGATTGACAAACAGATACATAGAGAGAGATAGACATATATACGAGCTGAGATACATTTCGTTTTTTAAAAAGAGAGATGTGAACAGATTTTCTAAAGAATAGGTGATAACCCAGCGGGCAAATGCCAGCTGTGGTCCACCAAGTCCCATCCGAGACTTTGATCGCCATGGCAACATAATTTCGCTTGTTCAAACGATCAGGTGATTTCAGATTGCAAGGGATTATCGAATTCGTGCCGCTTCATCGTGCAGAGATGGCTGACTGCGATAAGAATCTGGATGAGTGGGGAGTCGAGGGCAAGTGCGTTGGGGCGGAGAATTAGGGAGTAGATGCAGGGGGTAGGGGTTATGAGGTTGGAAAATAGCAGATTAGATAATGTTGGAATAATTGAAGAAAGATGAGAATGCAGTGGGGGCGAAAAATATACTTGGGATGGATTGGTGGGTGGTCAGGAAATAACGTTACTTAAGAAAGTGATATATTATGAAAGGAAGGGAGGGAAATGGAAAAGAAAGGGGGAAGGGAGGAATGGAACAAAGCGAAGGAAGGAAGGAAGGAAAGGGGGAAAGGAAGTGAGAAAGGAAGGAAGGAAGGAAGGAAGGAAGGAAGGAAGGGGAGATGGTAAAGAAAGGCGGAATAGAACAGAGCGAACGAAGGAAGGAAAGAAGAGGAGATGGAAAAGAAAGGAGGAAAGGAATGAATGAAACAGAGCGAAGGGAAGAAAATAGGAAAGGGGTAAGGAGGAAAGAAAAGAAGGGAGAAGTGAGGGAAAATGGTGTCCATGACAACGCTTTCAGTGATCATTTCTATCTAATAACCCCTTTAATTGTGATTATAAAAAAATGTTACGTTTCTCTTTCTCTCTCTCTCTCTCTCTCTCTCTCTCTCACGTGAAACATATTACGTTTCCTTTGCCCCCTACTCTCTCTCTTTCTCTCTCTCTCTCTCTCTCTCTCTCTCTCTCTCTCTCTCTCTCTGAATGAATGAATGACTTGGCTTCCAAACGAGGGTTGTTGGGGTGGTTTTGCAGAAGTGGGACCATGTAAGCGGAATAACCCTCCAGTCTGAGCAATGGACTTTTATAGTGAATCTGGTTAAACATATATGAGTGCATTATATATCTACAAGCAAATACCAGTAAGAAATGATATTGTTGGTTATGTGTGGATCAGCATGAAGGGGTGAGAAGCTTATTTATGTAATTCATTGTTGATCCTAAAAAGAGGCGTGTATAACCAATGCATCCTCCCAATAGTGACTATTGGGAGGATGCGTTGGTTATACACGCTTCTTGAAGCTTATGGAGCTGAAACATGGAACTTAACCAAGAGACAAATCTGCAAAATGAGAACCATGCAACGTGCACATGAAAGAATAATGCTGGGCCTCCCATGAAGAGACCATAAGACAGGACAGTACATCCGGAAAAAGACAAGAGTCAGGAACATCATAGAATCCATTAAAAATCTCAAATGGCAGTGGGCTGGCCATGTTGTAAGAATGGCAGACAATCGATGGACTTCGCGACTCATGACATGGGTCCTGCAAGATCACATGCGCAACCGAGGCCGGCAGAATATTAGATGGAGAGACGAGCTAGACAAATTCGGAGAGTATTGGCCCCGCGATGACCACGATAGAGAAGTGTGGCAAATCCTTGGGAAGGTCTATATCCAACGATGGACGTTGAAAGACTGATGATGATGATGGTTCAAGTCTTCTAATTCTAAGTTTTCTTAATGAATGCAAGAATGACCGGGCATAAAATCTAAAGAGAAAACGTTATGTAAGAAAAATTTAATTGGTATCGTATGGTATTGATAAGTCATGGGGAGAATTTTTTTATCAAAAATATTATCTAATGCATGACGACAAACTTGAATGTTATTCTATATAGAAAAATAGGGAAAAAGTACGTGTGGAACTTCATTAAAGACGACTGGGGCCATTGTCAGTGTAAGGGCACTACTTACTATATTCATTTTGAATATAACGCAAAATATCCTACTGAAAGAATAGGACGGCCAGAAAACTTGACACAAGGAAATTGTCTTTTGGAGAAAAAAATTTCTAGAATTTGTTGAACCAAACAATTGTGAGCCACCGAGTTGATATGTTGCTTTTTTTGTGTTGTGATGACAGACTTTAAGAGCCAGTGCTGTAAGATAATTGACTGAAAAGCTGATAATGTGTTTTCTTCGCCCATTAATTGCAGATGACCAGATTTCAAGCCATTGCAGTTTTATGGCT
The DNA here is from genome assembly GCA_963457665.1 of Thysanoteuthis rhombus. Classification (NCBI taxonomy): domain Eukaryota; kingdom Metazoa; phylum Mollusca; class Cephalopoda; order Oegopsida; family Thysanoteuthidae; genus Thysanoteuthis; species Thysanoteuthis major. The sequence goes on from OY735230.1 coordinate 198,159, forward strand.
TAACTTTGAAACCCAAAGTTTCAGATGACTTTTTCTGTATATTCCTATGTTTCTCCGTCTGTAACTTAAAATGGAAAGGTGCATTTTTTACAGAGAAAAGACACTTTCCAGTTTATTTTGTGTGACCCTGTATAATCGAAGTCACCCCCTTATTCAGAATACGCTATCAGAACTGCTCATGTTGCAGTTAGTAGATTAATTCGTTGTGCTATCTCGAGACCTTTTGTATGAGCCTATATTGCTTTCTATCCTGTGAGGGGACATGTATACTCTGCGCAAGAACACTGGAAGGCACATGAAAAATCTATTCTGTTTATGATTTTGAGATGATTTTCTTCTAAATCTCTAGTGTTTTCCTTTGCTTCCCAGAAGATCCTTCATTTTTTCCTCTGCTATTGATCTCTTATTATCATCATTAAAATGTTATTATCGTTGGATTTGTATTTCTGACTCCTCGTGTATTTATTTCAGTCTATTCTCGTCCTTCTGTTTAAAAGATCGAAACCATATCTATACTGATTATTAGAGCCTTTTATTTGTTTGTTTCTTTCTTTCTTTCTCTATTCGTGCCTCTTCTCCGCTAAGAAAAACTGCGACGTAATATTCTGCAGATAGACTGAGGAAAGGTCTTCGTTAGAATCCATGTGAGGTTGACCACGGATGTCATTCGAGGTCAGCAGAGGTCATTTCTTGGTCATCCCAAGCCAATTTTCAGAGTCGTGGGCCACGATTATGCACCAAGGGTGCTGTTATTTAACATAGGGGTTCATCTTATGATCGTAATCTACATAATCGTAACCTAGGCGCAATGATGTTCACTCAATATCACTGGCCTTTACCTTACTTATCCCATGAATAGCTCTATATTGGTTGTTTTAGGGTTGGATCCTGGTAACCAATGGGAGAAAAGTTTATGTAGTGTATCTAGAGACCCTGTCACACCTAACAACGGCGCCATTTGCACTTTTTTGTGCTTCAGAATATTTCTCGATACTTTTTCATTTGTACAAAGTGTAAATTATCATATCCCGTTGGTTATGTTGTGTCGGAAAAAATTTACCAGAGAACTTATTTTTCCTGTTTGGTTATATTATTTTCTGTCGGGCAACGCTGAGTATCCGTGCTAGTACTTTATATAAAGTAAAAGAGAGAATACTTTGACTTTTCATTTTTACAAACTTTCATGATGTTTGAAAATACACAAATAATTATTACAAGCTTCATTCGCCAATAAGATCTCAACTTTTTTTTCACAAAGGATACCTGACATCTGAACAAGAATGTTAGTTACTGTCATATTTGGGATTCAAAATACCGCAACAATAAACTTATATTGTCAACTTCGATGATTTTTGCCGAGGACTTACGACTGCTTTGCTGACCTGCTACTTAGTACAATTTGAGATCCTATATTCACATTACATACTCTGCCCATTCCATTCCCAAACTTACCATCTTTCCTAGGAAAATATAATCCAAAACAGAAACACTTGATGCCCTTCCATTTCCCACGGTAAGTCAAACAAGACATTAGCAGCTCCCCCGAAGTATTCACGGCTTACCACGAAATTGTAACTGAAAACTTTATTCGCATTAATAGATGAATCAAAATTTGCTGGCGACGTCAATATTTCTGAAAAAAAAAAAAAAACGTTTATGGTTTCCAATCAATGCTATACGAGCAGAGCGGAGAAATCAACAAAAGTTGATCCCCACCTGAGCTTCAATAAAACTAATGTCATGAGCATCAAATTCATTGAGGACAAAGACGCAAAGATTGGCAAAATAAAGTAGACCATTACATCTACCTGGGACAACGAATCTCCATGGAAGATTCGAAAAACGAAAAAAATCAAGAGAAGAATCACCCTAGGTTGGCAAGCTTTCGGTAGAGTAAGTTCGATCATCAGGAGAAGAATATCTGATTGGTTTTAGGAGGAAGCCTATCCATCCTCCCGATAGACACCTACGGAGTAGCAACATAGAATTTAAACAAGAGAGTGGCTCTCAAACTAAGACCCATGCAACGTGCACGATACAATAATGGTAAACATTATAAAGAAAGATCACAAGACCGCATATTATATCAGAGAGCAAACGGGTGACATCCTGGAAGCTATTAAGAGGCTAAAAACGCAAAGGGCGGTTCATGTTGAAAGGATATCAACTACTGAACAACGCAACTCACAAAGTCGATCCCCAGGGGTCATGTGCGAAATTTAGACCGACAAAAAATAAATGACGTGATGATTCAGACAAGTTCAAAATGTGTTTGCACCATGACACTTGGGAGCAAAAACACTGGTAGACTCTGGGGAAGGCATACCTCCAACGACAAACTCTAAGATGATAATGGTTATAGATTAATCAATTATACTTACATGGATATATTTTTTGTCTTTTTTTTTTTTTTTTTTTTTTGCAGGGTGTAAAATTATATTCTGCATATTTTTTCGAATTATTTTTTTCGAATTATTTTTTTCGAATTATTTTTTTCGAATTATTTTTTACGAATTAGTTCTGTTCGTAGATATCTGTGCAAAACTCCTGTACGTAGAGAGGCCAATCGATGATTAGATATTTCATTTTTTTTTTTTTTTTTTTTTTTTTTTTTCAATTGCAGCCTCGAAGGGTGAAGCAGGCCGGAAGAAGTATTACGTCAGAAGACAAAGCAGCATGCCTATTGAGTAAAAGGAAAGGAGGAAACGAAAGCGGAAGTGACTTTTTAGATCACCATGGCAACATCACAGCGCCCGACATAAACACCTGTCACGTCACGTGACCCTGTCGAAAGGGTCAGATGCAAGACCGGGTTGTTGAAGCAAAACGGGGTTGTTGATTTTTTTTTTTTTTTTTCCGAATTCTGATTTTCTTTCTTTACATTTTTTTTTCTTCTGAATTTCTTTTTCTTTTTCTTACTGAGAAAAGATTACTTTCTTGATAACTTCCAGGTTTTTTCTCTCACTATTTCTGAATTATCTTCTTAGAGAATTCTGAACAACCCGTTTTGACGAAGTGTTTATATCTTTGTTTTAATTATTCCTTAAAAAAAACTAAATGAGCAATAAATAAAGGTTTGTTTCAGTTGCAGAAAAATAAATAAATAAATTCATTATCAAAAGATGCTTTTCCCTCCCTTTACGCGCCTAAATATTCAACTTGTCATGCTGCAGCGGATATATTCATGTTCATGCCTTTTGTAGAGTTGAACTGACCAACTTCATTTCATAACACGTTCACTACTACCTTGGATAGCGCAACATACAGCGCAACAAACTAAGCACGTCCTCTGCTCAGTCCTGCAAAACAGGAACTGAATCTAGTGCGTCACCCTATGTATATTGCCTTAAATAAAACCGTGGAATGGACGCACATGTGCAATACATAAAATGCTGTAAGACGTACATATGCGTCGCGTGGCTGTGAACGTGTTAAACAATTACACAAAAATTAAATGAATATTGTTTCTCTTTACAATGACAGATGTCCAAAAATGTTTTATATTTTTAAACCATTTACGTCCGCATTAAATAAATCACGCACAAATCTGATACACGTCCACTTCTGCATAACTTTATTTGTGGGGTCTTTTTATCCGCTTATATGAAAATATATATACACACACACATACACACATTTATACACATACACACACGCACACAAACATACACTGCATATGCGCACGAGGACAAACATATTTATGCCCACAGATTCAGACAAATACACAAATATATACAGATTTAACAGCGTTGAGTAAAAATTCAACTGAAACCTTTTTTTTTTTATCTATCTACATAAACTAAACGTCTGATTCTGTTTATCTGTTTGTGGCCTATAAGTAGCTGAATCAGTGCATTGCAGCCAGGGCTATTGAATTAAGATACCACTAAAATTCGCTAACTTGAAGAATGCAAAAAAATAATCTGGATGATTCGTAACTTGAAAATAATAGTCTGCATTTGCACTACCACTATGTTATAAGGACTGATTTGTCAAGGGTGATGACTATTAAATGCTAATTATTGGGTAATCTCCCTTATCTAATTATTTGCAAATGCGTAAAAAATCTGCGTTCATCCTGGTCACATTATTTTCTCTCAAAAAATGACCCAACATGTCACAGGTTTGTCCAATTATTATCAAAATTCGGATTTTCTCCCTTTCCGAAGAGAAGCGAAAAGAAAGAAATTTTTACAAGCCCTCAACCCGCGGCAATTCTAGTCTCCCTGGGCCATATTTTGACGAGTGAACATGACGAGGGGTGAGGCTAATGGTCAGGGGTCGGTGGAGTAATTCTTCAACAGGAAAGAATATCACAGATATTATTTAACTGTCAGTGCCGAGTTAACTGTGCAGCGAAAGTAGCATGTGCTACGGGCTCCGCAATTCCAAGGACCCCGCACTAAATACTTGGAAGCTATCAGTTCCGATTCAGTGATTCTGCTCTTGCTCCATTGTTGTTGTACAATATTATCCTTGTCTTGGATAGACAACTGAGTATTTAAGGTTAGCGATTTTAGCCAGTTATCGCCTTTAATAGGCGTTTTTATTTTAACACAGTAATAAACGGTTGTGTGGTATCTCTGTGATGCTTATACGGCACAAAAAATAAAAGCATTTGAAACTGAAGTCATAATCGCTGCACACAGATCTAAACGAAAACAATGTGATACTATTACTGGAATGTCAGAAATGTTCCTAGTGTTATCTGGCTGTATAGAAAATGAAAAATTTGATTACTTTGCAAGTAAAAAATGCGTGAGTTTTAATATTTATGTAGTATTTTTCTTTAAATTTAGAACCTCTTCATAACATACGCTACAGGTCCTGCACTAGCCTAATCCGGCTCTGTTGATTGTGTGTGTTTTTCTATATAAAAAGGGGGGGGCATGACGTTTAACAAATAGAAAAGCTAGAAACGATGCAAGTAGAGAACGAAAAAGATGGAGATGAAAACGAGGCTGCTGATCACGTGATGCTCTTTCCCTATCCACAAATGTGCGTGTCCATTTTACCTCAAATGCAGAGGGAAAAAAAATCTTAAAAAGAACTGATGAAGGGAAAAGTAAATAAATAAATTATCAAATATTTTAATCGATTTTATATTTATGATTTGAATATATTTTTGCTTCTTGTTTTTCTCCCGTTGTTTGTCATTTTACTTTTAATATCCATTCTTTACTGTATTTAACGAAGCTGAATCGTATTCCTTATTTAAAAGAAAACATATTTGCCTCCCGCCATGATTTTATAGCAGAGTTATCTCCCCTTGGCCAACATGTAATTTTTTCCTTTTTGTTTGTTTATTTTGTTGTGTTTGTTTTTGTTTTTTGGCTGATGAAATCAATAAAAACATACAAAAACCCAATTATTATCGATTTATTTCTTAAAATTGTGTTTTTGTTTTCGTTTGTGTTTTGTTTTTGTTTTTTGTTTTGTTTTTGTTTATTCCTTTTGAAACATTGTGGAACTTTGAGCCGTAACCACTCTGCTTCAGTTTCGTAAAACGTAGATTTTCATGAGCTGGAGTTGCTACCTCGCACCATGGGTGGGGAAATGGCACCATGGGTGGGAGAATGGTACCAAGGGTGAAGAGGTTTGAAAGATGAAACTTAATAGTCAAAAAAGGATAATGATGCAATTCAATAGTTTTATTTAATCTCAATAACATACCCATATAAAAAGATGGTATAATTTTTCACTGGTAAACAGGTTACCATTAAGATATATTCCGATATATGATGAATCTGAACATTATGACCATCTTCCATAATGTGCACGCAAAACATCTCTACAAAGTTTTATTTTAATCATCTGGTATATACTGGTACACACGTTTAGTGCCTGAAGTACTTTAAGCAAGATAGGTGCTTGGCTGAGTTTAGTGTCGAACGACTCACTTGTCCCTGCTTTTGAGATAGAGATTTAATGGCTCCTTTGAAATATTGAGACACGTCCAATAAATATTGCATGCAAGCTCTAATTGATCATGGCTCAGGGTTCATATATATATATATATATATATATATATATATATATATATATATATATATATATATATATATATATATATATATATATATATATATATACTTATTTCAAGTTGTATTCGTATCCTGGGCATGCGCACTAATACGGCCACTTGAATCCTCTCCAAACTCTTCAATTGTCGAAGCCATTAGGTTGACCTTTCCTCAAAATTGAAATGTGTATATTCCGGTGCTGCAGTTCGCCACATATTAACAGTCAACGTCGACTCCATCCTACTTATCGTTGGGTGACTGTGGCCTCGAGGATTTCGACACGGTGGGTGGGGGGCATTTATGGGTAGTGGACAAATGTAAATAGCGACAAATTTGAAATGATTTGAGTAGACGTGATGGAAGTGACGAGAGAAAGACCAGGAATTGAAGAAAAGGAGAAACAAGAATGAGAAAATCTGGAACGATGAGGGAGGGTTATGGTTGACGGAACGAAATCTATGAAGGAGCAGAAAAGGGGGTCGGGTTAAGTGCACAAGGAAAAAGTGCCAGACCCAAAAGCCACCAGCAATTATAAGTGCACAACTTACTCTTTAGATTCATCTCTATTCTTCTTTCTCTCTTCTTCTTTCTCTCTCTCTCTCTCTCTCTCTCTCTCTCTCTCTCTCTCTCTCTTTCACTTCTTCCTCTACCATACTGTCTTTCTCTTCTCTCCCCCCTTTAACCCATGTTCCCTTTTTCTTTTGCTCAGTTTCGACATCATCATCATCAGCATCAGCATCAGCACCTTTTTTATGATCTGTTGTTAGATACAGAGCTTCCCCTAAGGTCTCTGGTTGTAGGCGTAAGACATTGGGAGCGATGGGCCTTACCCTGATACGTTGGTCCATGACATGTTTCGAGAGGAATGATAATAATAATCTTCAACTAAAAGACTAACTCGTAGTGACTACATAGAAATAGTCAGAGGCGAAACAAGAGAGGGAGTAGGAGGAAACGAGTTTATAAACACTCAGAAAAGCACAACGTTTGGAAATGACGTTGCACTCACATTCGCGAAGGTAAATCTATATTGCCGATACGACTTCTTTAACTTCTTGTAGAACATTGCTGGAAGAAAAGAAAGAACTAAGTGTGAAATCATATTAATGACTGACTACCAACAGGTACCGTTTGTTAGTTTTTGTCTTATCTTACCGGTAATTTCAACTCCTAGTTGAAATTTCAAATTTGAATGAAAAAAGAGGGACGGAATAAATCATCGAATCTCTCTTGACTCAAAGACCAACTTGTAGTGGGGCTCTTATTGAGTCAATATTTAGAAAAAACAAGGGAGAAGTATAGACATTTTGATAACACTGACGTGGCTTTATTTCAATTTAAATATAAAAGTACAATTATAGACTCACTGAGCCTGGATTTTTGCACCTAAGATGTACTTCAAGTCTCAATACTTCAATAAGATCATGCCACTTCTTGTGGGGGAAGGTAGCTATACATCTCAATATTAGTGACAAAGGTCCCGGGGAATGGATGGAAGAAAGTCACCCTGTCATCCTTTTAGATGTTGCACACGTCCAGATGCTCTCTCATCATAAGAGAATACTATGAGTGCTGAGAGCTCTGAGGTTGCTCTGATTAAAATCAGGTTTAACCAATCCACCAAGGTCTGGTGCTACTTCAGAGCACCACAAACCAAACATGACAGCACTACCAAATCAAATTATCTCAAAACATGGGGCAAAAATACAAGATTTGTGCATCATAACTGACGGGTGTTCTTTCGTTGGCCAGCGGTAGGCACCCGATCGTCATCCTGCGACTGGCTAGAACTCCAGCCCGTGTTCCCTTAACGACCTTCAGGAGGGACAAAGTCGTTACCAAGCGACTGTTGGCCAAAATAAAGTGATAGAAATTGCAAGAAATCCGCAAGAATATGGAAAAAGAAAAATGTGGTTAACCCACAGAAAAATATTCTGACATAACTAACATTATAAACGACGGGAACAATTTCAAGCAAAAGAAAAATAAGCTGACTAAAAGATAAGAAATACTTCAACTTTCCAACGGAAGGGAAAAACCCTAGGTACTTACCCTAATGGAAATGATGCAAGAAGAAATGAAGCCAATGTCAATCCTTGGGGGCTAAGACTGGGGAAAAATCAGGAAAATCAACTAGTACATGTGAATTGTGAACTGCCTCTTACAGCATACTGTCTAAAAAACATAACGGACTTCAACAACATGAACTACACTGGTTTAAAAATTGCAACGGGCCTCTTTATCACACAAGAATAAACCTTGAACAACAGGAATAAATAAATCACTTGGGATATGAGATTAGAAAAACATCTTCCAACTTCAGAGAGATTACTGGGAAATACACCGCACATGAACAGACGACATGCAAGACTATGGGACAAATACCAAGACAAAATGGTGTGAAAGAAATACACTTGAGAAGATTAGTCGAAGAAGCAAAACTAAAGAGATGTACACAGAAGCGCACTTTCCAAGACAACGAAGGAAAATTTTACAAGGATCTGAACGGATAAAGAAAACAGAACATGAAATCGGATACAATAGAAACAAATAACTTTTAGAAAGATGTTTGGGGATTGCCAAAAAGACACAACGAAGCACTAGACTGGCAAGATAACATCATAAGAGCAATCAAAAACATAGATAGGGAGAACAAATTGAATAAAACCACATTGAAAAACACCTTTGAAAATAACCATCTGGGCCTGATAGGACCCACGGATAGTGGTTTAAGAAATTAACCGCATTACATGACAGACTCATCTACCAACTCCAAAGTTGCCTAGATGAAGGCGAGATCCCAGACTGACTGACCAAAGACAAAATGACCCTCAGCCAAAAGGATGCTGAGAAAGGGAACGATCACCAGAACAGAGAGAATGCAGGAAATGAACCGAAGGGGCGAATGACTTACTCTACATTGACCAGATAATCCGTAAAAAAAAAAGTACGAAAAGAGAGGGAAAATGTTGCAATGGGATGGATCAACTGTAAAAAGAAAAAAGAATATACGATCCCATATTTCTGGATTTTTGACCGCCTTGGGATTTCAAAGATCAGCGAATCAGTGGTGAAATTCATAGCCAACAATTAAAAACTGGAAAGAGAAAACTTAGCTGAGTATGAAGAGGAGAATTTTTCTTGGGGACTCTCAGTACCCATTGCTATTTGTACTAATCATGATACCACTAAACAGAATCTTGAAAAACAACAAAAGATACCAGTTCTCCGAAACAAAGGGAAAAGTCAATCACCTAATGTACATGGACGACATGAAGCCATTTGCATAGAACAGGGAATAGTTCGAAATGTTTTTTTCAACAAAATGAAGGAATACAGAGATCACATTGGGATGGAGTTCGGTATAGAAAAATGTGTACTATTGGTAATGCACAAAGGAAGGCTCGCTGTAGCAAAAAGAAATCGAATTACCGGTCAAGAACAAAATCAGAGCATTGACCACACGGGGCCATAACTTGGAGTTTTCAAATGTGGAAAGAAGACGGTAGAGGACTGTGTCCTAAAGGCTGTAACGGGATTGGAAAAGTATAGGCAAGAGATGAAAACATTATAAAAAGCGTCACAGCAGTTCAGCAAACAACAAAAAAAGTAGCAAATAAGGGAGTAGCAAAACAGACTGTGTGGAGAAAGGGGCAAAACTGCAAACGACATAATGAGTGAATGTCGTAAACAAGCCCAGAAGGGGTACAAATACAGATATGACAGGGTAGCAATAGTTATACACTGTGAACTTGGCAAACGACTGGGATTCAACCATGAGGACAAATGGTATCGGCACAAACCGGAGGCATTCTGGAAAATAGAAGCTATAAAATACTCTGGGTCTTTGACATCAAAACTGTCCATCTCAACCAAGCGAGAAGACCTGGTAGTCGTGGACAAAGAAAAGGGGACCTGTCAAATAATAGACGTGGCTGGGCCTGAGAATCACAGAGTGAATATGAAAGAGAGTGAAAAAGACTTGCAAAGGGAACTGAAGAAGGTATGGAACATGAGAGTCAGGGTGGTACCAATAATAATAGGTGCACTCGGAGCCATACCAAAGATACTGAAAATGAGTTTGTTGAAGCTGGAGATAAGAGGTAGGATTAGATACAAGCCACAGCATTACTAGAATCTTCACGAATACTGAGGAGAGTACTGGAAATATAAGATTTACGACCTCCTGTTGTCACCAATGGTCCTCCAGATAGGATGTGAAAGGTATGACCGAGACGGTACAAACGTCAGCGCTGCAGTGACATGTGTGGGTGATATGAGAGGAAGGCTAGAGACTAGAGGAGACACTGTCACTCAGCCTTTTGCGACAACCACCGGGCTATTGGTGTGAAACTGCAAACCAGAGTACTTCTGTGGACTGTGAGAGATGAGAGGAATGCTGGGGGCTTGAGAGGAGTATTGTGTCCAGCGACTACCACCAAGCAGCAATAATGATAATAATAATAATAATAATAATAGTACATTTGGCACTTGAAAGCACAAACTGTCCCTGTTATTTTCGAGGCCCTGGGTATGATCAAGGAAGGCACTGTAAAACGTCCCTCCAAAATCGACCCTTCTCTCCGTAAGATCCAGAAAATAGAGGCAACAGGCACTACCTGTATATTGAGAATAGCGCTATCATCTGTTGTATACTAATATAAACTGCAACAAAGAAGGAAGAAAACTGTAACATACAAAAGACTGCAACTAAAAAAAGCTATAGCACAGAAAACTCAGAGACAAAACTGTAACCCATGAAATGAGACGGCAACACACAAAGAAATCGTTTATCATCTCAACCTTCTTTTGCTCTAAGTTGTTGGTTATGGCCCAGCAATAGATTTTAGAGAACAGATACCAGGTCCGAGTCATAAAAAGGGGTTGCTTATCAACTTAGCACTTAATATAAATCCAGACTCTGTAGCCCTGCTAACACTTTCTCCTGCTTATCTATTTACTCCATAGTGAATAAAAATGTTTTCCAAAGTGGTACTTATCGGAAGTAAAAGAGTGGGTTCAGTTGTTGCTGGCAATAAGATGTTTCTGCTAACACTTTACTCTTCACATACCACAGACATCTCATCTATATCGTCTTTTACAGGACTCTCGTTTTCAACTGAGAGGGGGAAAGATGTGGTAACTGACTTTGATTTGATGTATTCTTGTTTTTTGGGGGTTTTTTTATATTGATCTGACTGTCAGCCTTTTTCAAAGAATTATGATAGGCCACCTTTGTCTGAGAAAATAAAAGCCCTTAATTCCTTATTCTAATTTCATTGTTTCAAACACAGAAAATGCCGTTCGCTTAATAAACCATACTTTTGGGAAATTAGTAATAATACCAGTGATAGCATTTGCAATTAATGCAATTACAAAACTTGGTGAAAAGTAAAAATATTTATCATAGTTGTACTTAACGGATTTCTTATCGTTTGCGCTAACCTTTCGGCTTAATAATAATAATAATAATGATGATAATAATAATGATAATGATAATGATAATAATAATGATAATAAAAATAATAATATTTTCAGTATTGTTAATATATTATTTTTTTCATTCAAAAGTCTTGTTTTCTTCTTTCTTTTAAAATAACAACAAACAAAGCTTTTTAGATCATTTCTTATGATTACAATAAAAAAAATAATAATGATAATAATGAGAGCTTTTTGTAACTTTTATGAAATTATAAAGTTTCATAAAATCAGTCTTGTTTTTCTTTTCGTAAATATTATCAACTCGAACAGTTGATTAGGTGGATAATTCATAGCAAATGACTGAAATTTCACTCATTGCTGTAATAGTCACCACCAGCCGCAGTTAAAGGGTTAACCCTTTGGCAAAGAAACAAGTAAGAAGAGGTTTTAAACATTCAACTGCTTAAGGACTTTGGAAAGACGTTTCCAAAATTGCTCTTCAATTGGAATTGTTGATTCAATCCAATTAATTTCACAGCTGAGGCTTCGATGGGTTTAGCTTTGACGAAGACTAGAGATTCTTATAATGTCTGCAAAAAATAATCGAAAAAGAAGAAAAAAGTCCCATGAGTCATTCAATAGAAACCGTCAGTATGCTGTGTTGGAAGTGATCAAAAAACAAAATTACAAAAAAGGATGATCAATGAATAAGTTACTTTACTCACTTTTTGTTGGACAGTTATCACTAAAACAGTCCAAATTTTCAAAAAGCAAGCGGGAAATCTGCTGGACCAATTTAGCATGAACTTACATTGCAAATTGAACCTCCATTAAAAACCCAAGTGGAATTTTCAACAAGAAAACAGACATTATAAGAAGTGGATGTTTGAGTTAACTGAAGAAACTATGTTGAGAATTTTGGTGACAGTTTTGTAGACTCAAAAACAAAACAAAAAAAAAAAAAGAAAAAAAAAAAAAGAATTAATGAGAGTGCTGTTGTCAGTGAAAGTTTCCACATGACCCTTTCAAGACTTCTGGGACACACGTATCCCGAGGTTTTTATGATTGTTCGAATGCATGTGTCCCATAATCTTACTAAGAAGTCTACTTCGATGTTTTAATTCAGGTATTAAGTACTTTAATAAGTTTGTCTTGGAAAAATTAAGTAATAGATTCTTTATTTCTGGTTTTATTGTTCCTCTCTCTCTCTCTCTCTCTCTCTCTCTCTCTCTCTCTCTTTCTCTCTCTCTCTCTCTCTCTCAAATCTAATAAAATAAGCTTCAGAATCGACTGAATTTGGATCAAAGATTTTAGACTTTCGAACAAAACTTTTCAATTCTCAATTTCTTCTCAATATTTCTGGATTTTGTTCTGAATCCTGTCAATTTTGAAGTTGTCTATGAAAGTATGCCAAAATGAAACTTTTGCAATGTACTGGATAAATTTGGCACTCAGTATATATATATATATATGTGTGTGTGTGTGTGTGTGTGTGTGTGTGTGGTGAAAATTTATGAACAATAATGAAAACCACAAATAGCGTTAAAAGGTTTTATTCACAGAGGTTTCGCAGGCATGATCCTACTTCTTCAGCATAAATAGAAAAATAAAGTCGGGAATCCTCCTCTGTGGTGGATTTATAAGTAGGCGGTGCATTGTTTGAAGTCGTTGTCGAAATTGTGTGAGGAGTCGCGCACGATGAGGATGTCTGTATATCTGTCATCAGTTATCCATGTTGGATAGCGGATAGGTATGTATGTCGGGGTGGGGAGTAGATTGAGTTCCTGCTTACTCTCTGTGAGAGGGTATCTGTACCCTAAGTGTATTTGCACAGGCATGTGTGTGTGTGTGAGTATACGTACGTACATATATATTTGTGTGTGTGTGTGTGCCTATTTTGTGTAAATGTGAGTCAATTGTTGCCATAGAATGAACGTGTGGAAAATATATACATATATTACCAGATCAGAAATCATAGCCATGCGATATATAATTACACAAACAGTATTCATATATGTCGGACTGCGTTGCGTATACACGTATGATAATACGATAATACATTCCTACAATATGCCACCTCATACACAAAATACAACCACATCTTAATACATGTCAATCTAATATGTATATATACACGTACGTTCACGCCCGGAGCAGGCATTATACACATGTCATATATCATCAAATTCACAAAACAATGTAAGAAAACATCCATATAATACATAATTATATGCTCAGTATACAACTATGTGACAGTGCACACCAATGTAGTTATATACATTATACACATCTGAGTGCATGTGCAGAAATGCATAGTGTATAACAGCTCCAGCATGCGCATGCTCAATCCACCACGCATGTATTCATCCGTTCCAACACAGAAAGTATTCATGCATGCGCACTCACAAGCGTGTATATGTCTGTTATAACATATACAAGCCAGCTCAAGGGCACATGTGTACATCCATAGCGTGTGTATACATGTTCATAGTTCATTTATATACATATGTATATGCGTTTCCAGATCAATATTATGAAAGCAGCAATGCCTCCGGCAAGGCATTCACCAGATGATGAACCTCCTCAGGACAGATAGGGTTTCGAGGCTGAAACATCATTACCATTAACTCAGGGCGCCTCAGCGAAGAATTACATTTTGTTGGGTTCTGTCACATTGTGGGAACGCCGGTCGCATCCAGATGCAGCCTCTACCCGATCTGTTGGTCAGTCTATATTCTATATTCCCCTCTTTCTGATGATGTCAATCCAAGTTAAGTACAGACACGAGTAGAGGGTGGTAGTGCCTACGGTTTTGAGAGGTACCTACCCTAGAGGCGTACATCTATATACCCATACATAAATCATATGCATTTAACACTGATTATTAAAATACTTGAT